>LS495573.1:406912-425454 GCA_900490845.1 Pristionchus japonicus
TGGAACGAGCAACTGGTTATGAATTGAGCACAAAATGAAATCGATAAAAGTGAAAATAACGGTAGAAAAGTTGTTCAAGCCGCAAGCCGACTTGGCGGCACAGCGATACAACATTTTGTGTTCCGATGCTTTCCGATTCCACCCTAACGGCATGCTCTTTCCCGGATTGATTGCTATGGCTTTGATTCTCACAGTACATATCTTTATCGCTACATTTACTGAATGTGCGAACAAATAACCAGTGGCTTGGTACTCGTATCCGGCAACAATTGATAGAAAACAGGAAAAAAAATGCTGTTAGTGGAATAACATAATTCGAAATTCGCAGTCTCCGATCATGCGCCGTCTCCTCGACCGAGAGACTCACATCAAACACGCTATCCTCGCCAGCTACTCCGAAAGAAAATTCGATGTAATTCACCGATAATGTTGTTTGAGAGGGTCGTGAAAAGATTAGATTACAGTTTACATGTACAGTACAGCACAGCAGCACGCGGCAGAGTGCTGTGCTGCAGAAAGCAAGATAAAGATTACGGAGTTTACACTATAAACCACTCACATTTTCAGGTTATTCATCGACGATATATCGTGTCGGTTACTGCAAAAGTACGCGCGATTCACAGTTGGTGGAATGAAGCATTCAAAGATACCGATGTTGATTTGAGAAATGAATATGCTCTCGAGGATTGAAGAATCTGTTTTTTTTTTCGCTATTGGCTGTAGTGGAACGCATTGTTTTCTAACGAATAAACGGTTTTATTGGAAACCAGAATCGAAGCCTTCCGTTTGAACAATATGAGCTAGATTCGCCTCAAGTTCACATCCTTCGGCCGGATTAAAGAAGAGCACGAGGGATCGAGGAGCCAATTACTGATGAACTGGCATCTAAACCAATAAAACTATGTTCCATCATGAGCTGATGGATCGAACTTCTGTTGCTCCCCGAGTTCGAGAATCTGTTCAATTTCTACTCCTCGAGCGATTGTGGTTCTCAAACGTGTTTAGAGCCCTGTTCACCGGTGTTCGTTCATTGAGATAACAGAAGTGTGATCGTTCAATGTTCGTCGCTAACAAGCATACATGCTCCATGATCAAAGAACACTTCTTGCTTCACACACGGCACTAGGTCGGATGAGAGCATTCGGTTAATAACCGACTGGATGAGAATGAGGGCGAACGAACAACTGTTGTGAAATAGACTGAACACGCAAATTGTTCTCATCCACTAGGCTATCATCCGAATGTTCTCATCCGACCTCGCACACTGATGGTCTGAAAATGCAACATTGCCTGCAAATGACAAGCTTTGCAGGGCTAATTCGTCCCTCATTTCACTCTCGAGAAAGATAGAGCAATCGACTCTCTCCAGTTCACCCACTCTTTCGTGGTTCGAGCAGACACCTCGTAGTGGCTCAATCAACTCCTCATTTTCTTTCCTTTTCTTCTTCCGCCTTTGTGCTGAACTAAAATGAACATGAAACGTGCTTTCTGAAACAGCTCTGAAACATGAAACAGCTTGGAAATCTTTCGGAATAGACATGGTGCGGGTTTTTCGACATGCAAATTTTTTTGAATAAATGCCTATTGCTTTTGCAAGCACACGATTTCGCAAGATGCCTGCAATCCTCAGAAATACCGACAATAAGTTATCCTCATTCCTCGCAGATACTCAACCTGCGTGAGCGGCTAGGAAGCTCCTATTATTAGGAGTTCCTGACCATTGCTTTCCCTTTTTCGAGATATCCTCCGACTCTCTCAATTTCACATGCTCTCTCGTCTTGCCTGTCCCGAAAGGAGCAAGCAAAGCGAAGTAACCTGACCATTGCTCCTCTCCTTTTCCCCGGCTAACTAACTTTGCTTTTCTCGATTCGTGAGTGTTTACAGGAGCGATGTCTCTTCATCTAACACGCTCTAAAACGATCAGACGAAGTAAAAAGCGTGCGAAGAAGAGAGAAGAACTGTGAGAGGAGTTACAGGCAGCGTTTGATGCCTTGCTTGCACGTTTTTATCCGGCTAGGTTCGAGTAGACGCTCCTGAGCACAAATAGATGTTCGGAAAGGCTCGAATAGCCGCATCTGATTAGCTTTACAACGCGTTAGAAGTCGAGTGCATGGTTCCGCATTTCATTTGATTCCTTGCTTGCACGTTCTTATTCGGATAGGTTCGCGTAGACGTGCGGAGCATAAATAAACGCGGTCAGACGAATGTGAGAGCTTTACAGTAAAGCCTTTACTTCTCCAGCTTATCGCTACGACTCTCCCTGTTTGACCAATCAACTTCTTCGCAGAAAATGTTCTCGTAGACTCACAGCAGCATAAATAAACGAGGTCTGGGGATGGAACTACCGCATAATATTCGTATTCAGCATGTCTAGATCCTTCCTGACTGGTTTCCCTATTTTACCAATCAACTTTTCTCTGAAAAGGTTCTTGCAGCCGCGCAGCATAAATAGATGGTCAGACTGAGAGAAGGAACTGACTAGCCAATGTCCGCGTCTCCATTTCGTTTCCAGTATGTTCCAGCTCAAATATACATCTGTAATAATATACTTTTTTTGATCAGTGAGATCATGAAGTGTAGTTTGAAAAGGAGAATTGTCGCCGATAGAGGACTATGCTAGTTGGGACAGATTAGACTTTTTTTCTCTGTATTTCGCACCACCCTTCACGTGACGTTCTCTGATCTGGCGCGATAAATTAGCCACAATCTCTTCTCACTTCCTCTGTTTCGGATGTTTGCCAGGCCAATCCCGTTTCTTTTAGTCCCCGTTTACAAAATTGTAACGTTTTCTTCATTTGCGTTCATCCTTCTTCAACATCTTCACTTGACGTAAGAGTATCCTGAAATAGAACAATTAGCTTTATCTTCAAGAATCTCTGCATTTTGTTGCCGTTAAACGTTCTCTGCTGAAGCGCAGCTCGAAATAGTAACAGTTCAGAAATCGTCCCATCTTCCTCAATGTTTTGTGCGATGCTTCATTGAAAGCACGCGTTGCGTCACAGCCGGACAGAAATAGCAACAATCCAAGTCTAAGGAAGAGTCAGCAAGTCTAAGGGTGTTAGCTCCTGATTGAATGAGTGAGATTCTTCCTTGTTCGAGCTGAGATCTCATTGTTTTCAGTAGGGCCGGCCAATTTCCGACTAAATGCACTATTAAACTTAGTTTTGCTGGCGAAAGAGCTTGAAGAATACTTAAATTCAACGTCGATTTAATCAGAGTCTTCCTTGTTCGAGCAAAGTTCTTGCCCTCTTTCTCATTTCATTGGTACTGATGCTCTGTCTGTCGTTCCTGATTGGATGATCGGCTCGTTTCTTCCTTTTTTGAGCGTACTTTCAATTGCATTTGCATTCAGATTGCTAGTCTTCAATGAGCTGACCCTGTAAAAACTGACACTATCTATCTTCGAATATTCTTGATATGTTTCTGCGCTCATTTGTAAGTGTTCTGACTGTTGAAGCAGTGATTTCTTGCTGAGTTTGCATCCAAAAAAACTATCATAGATCCATCACAAAGTTATCAGATTTCGGTTTTTTCCTTGCTGTGATTCACAGTTCTCGATAATTCAGCACCACTGGGGTGAGCTGCTGAATATATTTCTTTCCATTTCACGCACTCTCTTACCGGTCAGAGATTCGAAGGAGTGTTTGAAATGTAGAGACGATATTTCGAACTCTACTGCTGAATAAATACTAATAACTACGCAAACAGCGGCAAACTCCTAGCCATTCGGAAGAGAAACGAAAGAGTTCCGCGTGATTATGATAATTTCCTCCTCTTTTCGAAAGATTTTCGGTGCCACCTTGCTAGCGAACTTAATCTCTCCGTTTCGAACGCTTCTTAGTTGGTTAGATATGTGTGTAAAAGCAAGATATTTCGATCGTATTTCGCACTCTAGAAGCCTTTCCTCATTCCGAACGTTTTTTCCGGTAACAGAAACGAGAGAGCACGCGGAATGAGGAGTGCGCCCTGTTCATAGATTCTTGTCTGTTCGCATCAGTGTAGATGGGAACCGATAGTCGGGAGACTCAAACGATTAGGTTTTCGTGTTTTCTCAGTCTTTCAGTCTATTGCCTACCCCGTAGTCTTAATGAGCCCACTCAATCACCCTCATTAGTTCCGACCCTCATTTCTTGGATCTCTGACACACTCGTTCTCGTTCTCGTTTTCACCGTTTGTTTGTCTATCTCACTTACGCATTTCTGCCGGCGACTCTCAAGATTTTCCACGGTGTTCTACACCATGGTACTGCGTTTCTTTGAACTAGAAACTCAACGTTAACTCGTGCACTTCATTGATTCACTAGTTGAACGAGCATCTAATACGAAATCATCTCGAATGTTTTAGACGGACCTCACGTGACAGTAGTTCCTAGAACAATCTAGTTTAGGAAAAGCGGAAATGAAGCAATTTTGTCCGACTTTCTCCATTTCCCCCCACTCTCTTGTCTTCTTTGACCTGCGAGAGATCATGGAGATTACGCATCAGACAATGCGAGAGAGCATGCGGAATGGTGAAAGTCAGACGATTACCCGAGAATAGGAATTGCACAAGCGCCTCTCGACACTTGCTCGTGCTTGCAAATTTCTTCTTCCTTGACTGGTGGAGAGCAATGATCGAACTTACTTCGCCTGTCTTCTGTTGTTCAAAAAATCAGACTGCGCCTTTCTGTTAGGCTTGGAACTGTTCTTAGAACGATGCTGATTTGCAGACTATTTTTTTCTTCCACTGGAGGCACCCAATTAATCTGCGATAACTTTCGTCGAGCCACATCTAGAACTTGTGAAACTCAATGTATTGTCAGTATTTGTTCTTTATCCTAGCATTTCTTTGTTCGAAAGACAAGTTCGAAATCTTTGGACCCAATGCCATTCAGTTTTTCGCACAACTGATCTCTCTGCCCAGATGGTTCGCGTTAGTGCGCCGTTTTTCAATGCATTGAGCCGATAAAATAAAATGAAAGTGAATTGGCAGGCGTCTTTCGGCGAAAACTGCAGCGTTTTGTATAGAAGCGGGCGATAGAATCTCATTTTTCGATCAAACTTTACTGCTCTTCTACCATCACTACGCGTTGATGTGAATGCATCGGTTTTTTTCCAAAGATCGATTTTTGAAAAGTCCTCGAAATTCGATTTTCGAAACTTTTAAGCGATTGTTCAAACCAGGAAGAGGAACAGAGAGATTGGATTCCCGTGTTTTCCTTCTCGTTTTCGATTTGCTCAGCAGCGCTGTAGTTCAATTGCCTTCCCTCCTCCTACAGGATTTACCAGATGAGGAAAACAATTCCTTGTGTGCACCCGGTACGTTGATTACTATCAGTAGCTGCCTAGTGCCTCTGCATATTTGTTAGAAGTATCTTGAATCGCTTTTCACTTCCTTTCACTTCCTCTTCACAGATTTGAGAAATCTCGCATTTTCCTTACCGGTGCGCTTATTATCGCTCGTTCGGACAATCTCTTCAAACAGTTATGATTTTTCTTGTAAAAGAAGGATGTGATTGTCACATTCCATACTTCCTACAATGAACCGAATATGTATTGCGTGAAACACAACCATTTTGAACTCTCTGAATCAATTTTTTCCAACTTTTGAGAACATCGAAAGAGTCAAGTCGTCTAACTGACCACTCATTTTTCACTCAAAATGTCCTCGGATTCCACCTCTCGTTTCCACTATTCCTCTCCCCTCTACCTCTCATTCTTCTACCCAACTGACCATTGATGTTTCACACGATGGAACGACAGTGCGCTCTTATCTCGTCGATGATCTGTTTCGTGTTTTCCCGCCCTCTCGATTCTCTGTGATATCTCCCTATTTGACAGAGCGAGAGAGCGTGCGGAATCGAGAGAGTCTGATCATTACTCGAGTTCGGGTCACCGTCTCTCCATTTCACACACTCTCTCACCGGTCGAATAGGCGAGAGAGCATTGAGAAGCGAGAGAGTCCAGAGAAAAAGAGAGAGAAAGATCCCCGATCTGTTCCTTCTCGAGTTGTTGAAGTGATCACGCCATTCAGTTCCCGCTATTTCAGTTTTCGATGCGGGTGTTCCTTCCATTTTTGTTCCTTCCACTTCCGCCTAACGTCATTCGTAGCACGTGATTCTTCTTTGATCTCTTATTTTGCCACCATCACCAAATTTTGGTAGTAAGGTTGCCCTACATTTCCATTGGTCAGAAACAACGTGTCAAACTGAATAGCAATCCCGTGAAGTTGCCGCGACACTACGCTCACACTTTGGCATTGCGCGAGAGCTAGTCTCTACATTCACTGCTTCACATCGGCTACTGTTTTTGAACTCACACTTGCTTTTCAAAGGAGAAAAGACAACGTGCCAATCCCGACAGAAATCCCCTTTCTGAAGTTCCCTCCTAGCACTAATGCAGGGGGTTTGTGTACGTAGTTGCGTTCTCCATTTCCTCTCTTCCTATTTTAGCTGATTAATCAGATTTGGGCAGGGAAGAGACCGAAGTTTCCTCTTGCTGACCATGTGCTGGCTTACAGATGCAGTAGGTTGTACGATTCTAAATTGTGATAGTAACGAATATTTTGTTTTTCCATTCCAATCTCTTTGGGAACATTGCCACAGTTTCTTCTGATGATCTCCTTCTCCCCCACTTGATTGTGATTTTCGATTCAGTTAGAAGCCTCGACAGTATCGTCAATGATCTCTCTGTATTCCTCATGTGGGTTGTGTGAAACACATTACCTTACGATAGTATAACGCGCTTTTATCTTTGCTCTCAAGAAAGTGATTGACCACTGCGGTCATTTGACTTGGGATGATCAGTCAATCGGTGAACTCATCACCTCTCATACCACACACTTTGAAAGTACAGCTCTTTTCAATCAGTTCATACATCGCTCCATATCTTCTTTCCTCATCATTTTGTCGCCTGGTCATTCACTCCTCTATTTCCATCGCGATTCGCCTCCCATACAATGGATTCCTCTCTCCTCATCTCCTCATTCTCATCTCGTGTTTTCCTCTCGTCAGCCGTAGCAAGTGGCTTCATAAATTGTGTGAGGTGCGGCTGGGGGTCGGGCTGCTCTCCTTCTTTCACGTGCTCTCTCGTCGTTTGAGAAGTACTCTCCGCGTTTCGCGTGTTCTCTCGTCGATCAGACAAGCCTGAATGATTCTCTCCCATTTCACTGCTCTCTAACATTTTTCATCCCCTTGACCTATTCATTAGCCGTACTCTCTAAGTTGTCGAAGAAACTAGGGATTGCATTGTCACTGCTCCCTAGCCTGTCAGAGAGGCTAGAGTGCAGGCAATAGTCAGAGACGGGTCTTGGGGTGAGAGAAGAGAGAGGAGAGGAGAAAAGAATGATGAAGGACTACGCGAGAAATCTGTCAGATCGCAGAGACTTCTCGAGTTTTTGTTGGATGCAATAACAGTTGCTCAATTTTCCTCGCCTCAGGGAAGATTCATCTCTTCTTTTCTCTCATCGCTCCCACTTTACTTTCCGCATTCCTCTGGATCAACAGCTGGGTCGATCAGTCACTGGGCGTTTTGCGTAAGCGAGAATCTCCGATTAAAAAAACATTCTTGGTTGTTGTTTTTTTTTTCTATAGTAACCATGTTTTCTCTATTGATTAGATCAACAGACTGCTTTGAATATAGATCCCCTGAAACGCATTTATTTCCTGGCAGATTGATTAACAAACAACTCGGGGTAACTTTACCATAATTTGTCACTGAGAATGCCGATTTTCCGAGAATCCAATGATCCGATTTATTTCTTATTATTTGGAAGTCTTATTTCCACCGGATATTAACCTACAAATTTTCAAGTTTTTTTGAAGGCTTGTTGAAACATATCAGAATTATTTTCTGGCGAATGATGACAATTTCTAAGGTCTGTTTGATATTTGTTGAGTTTATTACCGTGTGGCACTACGGCATGCAGTCGCTTGCAGTATCGTATTTCACCCTTTTTTTAATAAGCCATTACCGAATCAAATTCCCGATTTTACGGGATTCAGTCCTTTATTTTTTGTTACTTGAAATTCGTGCTGATTTCTCTCGTTGTCATCAAAGATCTGGAGCTGTTGTTGAGCTCATTACCGTCTCGCCCCTAGGACATGCAATCCTTGCTGACGGTATCGGATTACAAAACAACAATCGGACCTCCTGTGTCTATCTAACTATTCCACCCTCCACCACTTCTTCCTCTTGCTCGATTCTGCAGAGAAGCATGTCCGCCTATGATATCACAAAGTTGTAGCAAAGGGGTTCGATGTTTTAACCAATTTATTAGTCACAATTGTCGTTGGTCGTTGAACAACTGGACCTCCTGTGTCTACCTAACGATTCCACCCTCCAACCCTTCTTCCTCTTTCTTGGTACTGCAGAAAAGCATGCCCGCCTATGATATCATAAACTTTACATGTTTTTTACCCAATCGGATGATTTCTCCCTAACTATTCCACCCTCCACCATTGCTTCCTTCTCAGCAGTTGCATGATTCTCTCAATCTCGCGCACTTTCTTGCTTTGCCTGGCCAAGGGAAAGCATATGAAACCGAGAGACTGCTGGTTGTCCACCCTCCACTTCTTCTTCCTCTACCTTTCATTCCCGCACCTTGCACGTATGATTCACATCAGAATGCCTGAATGTTCTCAGCAAACTCTTTTTTTTCCAAAGATTTTGAACGTGCTCGCTTTGTTGCTTACCTATATTTCACCCTCTGCATCTCTTCCTCTTTCTTGGTTCTGCAGAAAATCATGTCCGCCTATGATATCATAAACTTTACCAGATTTTTTGATTTTTTTTACCTAATGGGATGACTATTACCTATCAATTTCTCCCTCCTCCATTTCTCCCTCCTCTATTCCTTTCATTCTTCGCACCTATCACGTACGAATCACATCAGAATGCCTGAATCTTGTCAGAAAACTCTTTTTTTCAAAGGTTCTGGACGTTTTCGCTTTGTTGCTTACCTATATCTCACCCTCATCCACCTCTTCCTCCATTCTCCATACTGCGGAAGTAGGGTCGATTCCTGTGCGAAATTGCTTATTTTACCCTGACTTTTGCTCGCGATTTTCGCTCATCTGACTCAGTTGTTCAGTTTTCTAAAATCGCTCGCGATCTATGTTATTCCCACTGATAATGACTCATTTTCTCAACGAATCGTTTGTTTCACCCGTTTGAAAGACGTCGATTACCATAAAATAGAACCTGATTTCGCGAGCCAGTGACTCTATTCAGGATTTAAGTCGTGTTCAACTACTTTTTTTGCCATTCTGAGAAGGTTCTCAAAAACGAGCGTGAAACTGCCAAAATAGAGTTCGAAATGGCATAGTCTACTTTTGACAGATGCAAAAATTTTGAGATCGTCAAAATGACGATCTCACTATTTGACGTTTCAAAATTTTTTTAAACTGCCAAAATTTGATCCTCTTTCGATTCGCAAAAGAATTCTATAAAATGATGAACAATGGTTAGCGAAACATATCCATATTCACAGTTTACCCGCTCATTAATAGTAATCGGTAGCCATTGAAGATCAACATGATCTGGATAGACACTTTGAGATAGTTATTTTATTTTTCAGAATGAAATCTGACCAATGTAAATAATGACTTTGAACTATGTTTCACAGGCATTTCGTATCTGTTGAAACATAGAGAACATCTTCGAGGTTGTGAGAAATTCGAGAATCTTCTGGGAGATTTGGCAGAATTAAAAATTTTGAGAATGCCAAAATGAGAAGATCGCAGAATGACAGAATAAAAAATTCTTGATGTGTCAAATGAATTTGGATATCGATAGATTGGCATTTCTGTGCGCGTTTTCGTAAACGTTCTCAGAATGTCAAAATAAATAGTTGAACACGACTTATTTCATGATCAGACAAAACGAGATAGTGTGTGAAATGACTACAGTAAGAAGATAGCTTTAAGTATCGTTGAAATATTTACAAGCCAGGCCCATGTTCGATGTTCGGAAACCTCTGGCTGATTTACGGCGCCGCTTTGTTGAAAAAGATAAATTTCGAGAATGAGTGAATTGATTTGTAGGGTCGCTTCGGTGGGAAGAGCCATTTGCTTACGTTTCAAATAAGTGTCAATGTGAGTTCAAATCCGGAACGATTTGAAATACTCGATGATTGTCATGGGGATTCCTTTCTAACAACAGTTCTCTCAAACAGATTCTCTTTTAGGCCGTTCGCTGCCCAACTCTTCTTCCATAGTTCCTTCCTAACTCCAGTATGAATTATGTCCCAACTCAGCAGAAAAGATGTTCCGAAAGCGGAATTTCTTCCAATGTGGACTAACAATGATCAATGGTGATCCTCACTTTTCTTCCGGGTTCTTTCTTTTCTTGAACATTTGCTTCTGGGTGCGAAATAATGGTCGCCGTCTCCTCATTCCGCATACTCTCTCGTTTCTCTAACCGGTGAGAAAGTGTGAGAAATGAAAAAATCGCGTATTTCACGCACTAATTCTGACCAAGTCGATCCTTCAGTAGCTGCTGGTGATTCGTTTGCATGCAACAAGCGAAACTTTTCCCATTGATACTCCAAATAGCCTCACTTCACTCCTAATTTCGATACGGAAGTGGGAAATTCGGCCTGAATTCCTCTTTCATCTCATTTCGCGTTCTCAGTTGCGAAGCATGGAACTAAACCTCGCTTCTTTCTCTCCATTCCTCCTGCTCTCTCGCTCCCTCTAGCTCCCTATGGTTCACGAGAAACAGCGAGTCCAAACCTTGCCGCTAAGCCTCTAGATTATTTCATTCTATCCTTGCTAGCTCGTTTTTTCCATTGAGACACTGCTTACAGCTCTCTCCATTTCCCGCACTCTCTCATCATCTCTGCCCGTCTGCGCCCTCCAATCTCTCGCCTGGTCATTCATTTTCCCAGCTTGTTTTATGAAAGGCATCGCGAATTCTCCGGTCCATTCATATCGGATGTACTCGGACTTACGCTGTTTAGCGCCGATGCTCAATCAAGTCCCGCGTCTTCACTGATTTCCTTCACTCAATCCAATCTCCTGTGGGCTGTCGGCTAGTCCTTTCTTTCGTGCGATAGGCAGACTCAGTGCTCTCTCCATTCAGCGTACTCTCTCGCCGGCCAGACGAGATAGTGTGGGAAACGAGGAGAGCAGAGATCAGGTTACGGTAGAAAGGTTACCGGGAACCGTGTCTTTCCTTCCGGCGGTATCATACTCCGGCTCACTCCATTTCGCACGATCTCTAACCTTGTCTAACTTTCTATAGAGCCGTCATTTCCCCGGACTTCCCGGATGCGGATATCTTATGTCACGGACTGTCCCCGGTCTCAATGATCTCTGTGGGAAATGTGTCCACCCTCATATTTTCTCATTTTCGTCTATACTTCGAAAATCACGAGACGGGAAAACGTCTGTTTTCTCTACAACTGAGTGAGGCATGGTCCGGCGCGCCTTATTTGACGTGATTTCTATCTGGGCTAAGAAGACGAAGTGTCGTCATTTCAATCTTGATTCTGCTCTTGCTGCTAATGAGTCGTGTTTTCGTGTCCAAATAATGTACTGTCATTCGCAAACTTTATTCGATGCTCAGACAGTACGAGAGAGCATTGAACAGTCAGAGAGTGACACGTTCCCGTGTTATTTTGATCCTGAATAGGGAATGGTCTAACCTCACGGAGATGAATCCGAATTCTGTCTATATGAGCATGTTGGGGATGGTGAGTGATACCAGGATCCATTTTCAAAAGCTGTGGAAATGATCTGCTAAGAGGCAAAAATCGATATTCAAATCGATATATTGAGATTGGCTCTGTACTTCGTCCAACAGCTGGATAGTTCATGTTTTCAAGCCAAATAGGAACATCCATTGCATAGAACAGTTGACCCAATTTACTTATCTTCGTGGAAATTTTCTCCACACCTTCAGGTAACTACCAATATTTTGTTGTTGATCATGGCGATTCGAACTTCCTTCTCTCCTCCTTGACTGTTTATTACACCGTTCGCAACGCGACGCGTTTCCTTGTTGTCCATTCCATGCAAAGATTTATGTGTACTGTGACTTCTGTTTTCGAAATTGACAACGCGTTTCCCTGTTTGTCAGAATCTTCATGCTGTACACAGCTTTCTTTCCTCATGTACGAGAGAGATATTGATACATTGTCCGTCCGACATAACCCAATTATATTTCGTCAGCGCATGCCCTTAGAGCTGAGTCTTGTACATGTTTTGCTGGATTTGTTGCAGGAAATGTTTATGAGCAGCATGCATAGTTAGAGCATTGAAACTTATCGAATAAGAAACTTCCTGCCTTATTTCCCCCTATCACACAGTAAATTACTCTCATTCTCATAAGCTCTGCCTCATTTCTCTCCTGTCTACGAGCCGTTGCAGAGCATTCACGGCGGTTGATTTCTTTTTCACCATGCTCGCGCCGTAATCCTGTTCTCTTACCAAGGAATCACTGCGAAACCACGTTCTAGACAATTTAATTCTTATTTCACGACCAAATTCAAACACTGTATGTGCTTTGAACGAGATTCAGGGTTTGAAGCTCTCCATATCTTGAACTCCCTCTTTTCGCATGTCCATCTAGAGTAGAAAGACTCAGATATAGGAGCAGTTGTCCTGATTCTGACAGCTCGGCATAGGCAGTTTCTCTGACGCGCTCATTTCTCTTCACCATTCTTCTTTCGGTTGCGGCACCCCTTGTTCGGAAGAATCCACAACACATTTTTCCATTATTGTTTTATACGAGCGCCGCCGCATTTATTGAAATCGACTTAGCTGATATAGTTATCATTCCGCTCTGAAACAAACCACCTATTTTCCTCGATTTTGTCTGGGGTAGTCCTGTTTCTTGCCCGTCTTACACCATCAAAAATCGGCCGCAAAATCGAATTCAGGCGCCGCTTTAGGAACCGTTCCAAACTGTTTTCCACGTTAGTCAGAGATCACAGCCGCCACCAGTTCTCACGATTTTTTCGTTTCGGTTCGGTTCCAGGATCTTTCTCTCAGTGGTCAGAGAACCACGCTCACGCCTATTTCTACGTTATCATGGTTTCTAAAGCCGTTCCGAACTGTACGAGAGTGTTCAGAGAACAGAAATCTCGTCATTACTGATGTATACCGCGTTAGTCTTCATTCAGTGATATTTCAACGACTAGAACGATGCTCTTCTCCATTCTCGGAATCTATCAAAGACATGTCCTAGAACTACTTCAACCATTCCTCCACAGCATGCACTTTCCCTTGGCCAATTGCCCTCCCTGTCCTATTATTTCCAATCTCCCTTCTCTCTCCCTATGTCTGACCAGTGACAGTTCATTTGAGAGGTAGACTGAGTCCTGCATCTCTGCCGTCCCCTTCACATATCCGATTTCGTCGCGTGAACACGCACTTTTCCTGTGGGGTGGGGGTCCTACGATAATTTACCGTGGTTTTCTGTGCTAGCAAGATCTCAGAATAGTGACGCCATATCTACACATCTAGGAATATAACACAGCAAATATTTGCCACGGATATTCAATACTGGCTTAAAATTTATCGCATTGTATTTGCAAGGGCAGTCTAAATCCAGAATTTGTTCTCTCAAGTCCTTCAAGAATGTAGGGTCATCCCCCTTCTCATTCTACATTCTTCCACTCAATAACGTACTACTGCGGTTGTCGAGGGGGATTTTTCCTCTTCCTCGCTTACTGTCTCTACTCTCTCAGCTCTACACTCTCCCTTAATTCGTATGATCCATGAGAAAGTGTGAATGGGAGAGACTCATGAGGGCCGTTGTCCCTTATTCATCTCAATATTTTCTCACCCCTACCAGAGGGATTTAACTCGGCCTTGTTTTGCGGTCTCAGACACATCCACTCTCAGACTGGAGGAGAGGCCAACAAGGGTCAGATCTTACCGGTAGTTGCGGGCGATGCCAATTCACGATCGTGCCCGAATACTATAAGTTTCAGGTAGAGTCGAAATGATGGTTTATAGAAGGGTCTTCAATAGTATGAAGAAAAGATTCATAAAATGGTTTCAACATTTCACTGGACCATTGCGATCAAAAGTTGCGGTCTTCAGTCGTTCTAAGTAGGGTTTGTGAATGAATGGGAAAGAAATGAGGACGTGCTTATCCTTTCTTCCAAATTTACACAAGCTTTGTCCCGGATTGCCTTAGAACAAAACAAGTGCGCTGACCTTGCTCATCTTTTGAAGCTTTCGACGCTCTTCAGAGGTCTTTGCATCTATTCAATTGCTCTCTAACGTCCACATTCTATCTCACAGGTCTTTGCATCTCTTCAATTGATCTCTCAAATTCTAGTGTTCTCTCACCGGTCAAAGCCGTCCTTCTCTATCTAAGGACCTTGCATCCCTTCAGTCCATCCTAAACTGACGATAGAGAGAGTCTCTCTACTTTGAACAATCTCTCACCGCTCAGACGCCCTACTTATCCTCAGTCTTTGCATCTTTAGGATAGACTCCCTCCTATTTCGACCTCTTCTCCTCTCTGCAAGAAGGACTCTGAAGTGCCGCTTCTTTTTAAAGACAGAGAAGTCTGACGTTATTCGCTGCTCCTCAATAGTCGAGACTCTCTCGATTCCCCATGCTCTCGCACATTGATAGCATGTAGGAGTATGAGAGAGTCTGGTTGATGCGCATACTCCTAAATCTTCAACTCGATAATGCCTCTGTCTATAAATGTTCGCTCTCTCTATTCTCCATGATCTCTGTCTCCGTCTAATCCCCAAGATAGGACATGAAATTGAGAGTTGCATCCATCACCCTGACTAAAAAAAGGCCCTCGAGAGGGTGATTTTGCGCGAGGGTTGTGATGAGTTATGCATGTTTTCGCGTTTTGTCTCGGATAACTTCTATTGTCAGAATGAGGAATGGGTTTCGGCGTTCAGCATGATCTCGAATTGGTTGCAAGCTTGGTTGCTACTTGAATTAAACTCCAAGTAGCCGCGCTTGCAATTAGATGAAAGGTGTTGATTCTACGTTCAGAAAGATTCCCTGTAACAAAGATCCGCCTCGTTCACACCCCAACCTCGCTCCGGTCTTGTTGTCACCTCATCCCTCTCCTGTCTCATTCCGCCCGGTGTTGTGTCATCATCGGATCTTCTGAGGAGGACACAGAAGACGAGAGATCACTGGAAAGTGAGAGAGTCAGAGAGATTTAACTGGCTTGAGAAGACGAGAGACCATGCAGAATTGAGAGAGTCAGAGAAGCGGAGCAATTCTCTCATCATCCAGAGGAGGGGCGTAAAGTAAAGAGCGCGTCGTCTGACAAGTTGAAATTTTCACTCGTCGGCCCGCGGCGAAATTGCAACCGACATTTGTTTGCGCCTGCTGTACAAATTCTGCTCGTTTAGGCGTATTTTGCTCGATTAACAAGCACGCGTTGACGCGGCTGCAGGTCTCGGTGGGTGCTCTTCGTACTTATCTACTCGAGTTTTCTTTGTTAAGTTAGCTATGTTTCACAACTAGTTCATACTGTGAACTACTGAACTCTGATCAGCATCGTACAGTTATCGTTTATAAAATACGTCAGCATGTGTTCTGGTAACGCACAGCGTCGTCCATTCCGCGCAGACCCATTACTTGCACATAACCATTATCTGCTCATTAGGCACATTGGGACTGCATTCGCTGGACTCCTCGAACTGATGCTTCTCTGTGCCCGAGAAAAATCATTAGAACTTGTTTTTGGGTGGGTATTTTGAGTGGCCAGCACGAGTTTGCATGAGCTGAGGATAAATAGCCTCAGGCATGGAACATGCGGGATGGGGAGATCGAAAGACTAGTACCTATTTGCCGGTCGCAGCGATCCGTATTTGCCAACTGTAGGCTTCCTGGTCGCACGCGCGCCCTTCAGAGCGAAATATGATCAGTACTGTACGATCAGTATGATCGATGATGGCGGTACATACATCGCTTGAGAACCTCGGCAACAAGCAAAGATTTCATCAGAATAGTTTCTAGATCTCTATCCCTAGTCCTTTACTCAATTCGCCGACTGATGCACGCCTCACTTCAAAGATCCCCCAATCTCATTTCCCCACACCAAGGCACAGAACTCAAGACAATTGCGTCGAAAAATTGCCCGGAGGTAAACAATTTGGGGAAGTGATTCTCATTCCTCCCCTCATTCCACCACGACTGCCCTCTAACGAAGCATGTTGAAGTCTCGAAGTCTGAAAACAAGGATACTCTCTCAGTTTCGCACGCTCTCTCGCTCTGTCTCCTCTGAGAGGACGTAGAAAGTGATCCCGAAATCAAGTATCCCGTTTCGCTGACCGGCGAGAGAGCACGCAGACTGGAGAGAGTACTCGAGACCGCTCAACTCCAGGGAATATCCCCATTCTCAGCCGGCCCTTTAATGATTGAAGTTCGCTCAAAACAGGGCTGAACCTTCGACCCTGGGGACAAGCTAGGGTCTGACTTTGAAATAAATCTCGCGTATCTACGCATGAAACCACCACGCTGGTCGACCTTTTTCATCTTGGCTGAGGGAATTGGGGATTCCCTCAGACTCTTTTCTCATGAAGAAAAGCATAGATCGCAGATGCTGTCAATCTAGCAGCAGCTTTTCTAGGATGTCAACTAATTTCACCAAATGATCACTTCTATCCATATCGTGCGGCCCCTTTCAAGGAGCAGTTGCTTCACTGCCTTCCCTTTCCATACGCAGCTCACTTCTTTAATACCAAGCTGCCTCTTCGAAAAATCATGCCTATAATTCAGTTTTTACTCTGAGAGCAGTTCCTTCCCCGACATGCCTTTCCATTCCCTGTTCACTTCCTTGCTCCTTTCACACAGCGCTGTTCCTCTTCTTTCAAGAACCTTTCGAAGCACGTTAGGAGCTGTCCACTGCATCTTCTTTGTTCTTCTCCAACCTAGGGATTCCCTCATCTTTTCAGGTCTCTGTCTTTCCACGCCCTCTTCATTTCACACTCTCTCTCACCTACAGACCGTGTTGAACGAAGAAATTGCTACCTCGAACTGTCCGACGAGAGAGTGTGCAGAATGGAGAGAGCATTGTCATCCTCTCTTTCACGCTTCGCATCCTTCCTTCTGACTGAGCACAGACTGAGTTGATCACTGGTGGTCTGTGGTTTGTGAATACAGTCGCGTCTCCTTTCGTTTGATTCTACGTCTAGTCGGTCAGACAGAAACAGAGAGAAGAAGTGAGGCCGAGAACTGAGATTCTTCTCTACTTTCCTCACTGTAACGAGAGACTGTGAGAAAAGGATAGACCCGAGTTGGTGTGTTTTTCGTTCGTCGCGGCTTCTCTGCTTCGCGATTTCATTCAGTGCATTTACCGTCAGTGTTCTTTGATTCTCTCATTCTCACGCACCGCAATCAGCATAATTAACTTGACGGACAATTATGAGCCTGTCTAGGACTGCGTTCAGGGCTCTACGAAGTTCGATGCCTTTCTAGAAATGAACCCAACATTCTCTGACGATCTTTTCCTAGGAGAAAATTGTTCTATTTTTTTCCAGAATGACCCAGGAAAATTGTTTTTCTGCTGTGCTCTATTTTCTTGTATCACCTTTGAAGCACATGTTGAATTAGCAGAAACATAATGATGCACGTTAACAATTCTAGGAAGTCGCTTTGGGTTGAGATTATCTAGCTCCCCTCTGGTTTCGAGTTATTCACTCGAGCAACAACTCCCAATTCCAAGTTATTTGATTGTGCAAGCTGCAAGCTTGTGCAAGCTGCAAGCTTCCCGATTGTTTTGTGACTAGTTCCAAACTCGAGTCTTTTACTCAACCGACAACTCTCCAATTTCCGCATTGACTGATCCCTCTAACCAATCCTTCCTTCCCCTCATCCTTCCCTGACCGCCTAGACATCATGTTCAATGGAGAGATCAATTCCGGCATCCTTTTTCTTCCTGACTAGCTAGAGAGCACGGGAAATCGAGAGAGCGATCCTCCCATCCTTCCCTTGCCTTCCTTACCCATCACTCCTGTCACTCACTACTCGGCGGCCTCAGGAGATTTCTCGGCCCACAATTCGTTATGTTCGGCGAGAATTTTGCACATCTCTTTCTTTCCATCTCTTGAAATGTTAGAGTGGATCTATCACAGTTGGGTGTTCGTGTTTTCAGCGGCTACTATCAATTATTGAACTTTCTGATATAGATGCAAACAATTCGTTACGTCGTCATTCCATTCCTTGCTAGTCGTCGCGAGCGGTTCCCTCTCCATTTCTCTCTGGTGGAAAGCGGTTTCCTCTAATACCCCTCGTCTCTGCCAACGACTAATCAAGAGGAATCCCCATCCAAGCCGGAGTGGTCACCGTATGATGGGTATGACCTGCTAAGATGTCTGGTCCCTCGGATTCTGGGTTCAATGATTCTCGCTCAAAGATAGATCATTCGATGCTGGTGGACTCAAGCTCGAAGAAGAATCTAGAACACGCCTGGAACCACTTCCAATCTAGTGAGATTCCTTCAACGAGCGATGCCATCAAGTCCTATCGCTGTTCGGAAGATCGGAGCCCTTTCTCCAGCCATAAATTGGGTCTGCGACAAGGAAAGAAGACCGATCCCCCCACCCCGAACCTGGCCGAATGAAAATCA
>LS495573.1:443101-463640 GCA_900490845.1 Pristionchus japonicus
GCGAGAGGGGACCTTATAGGGAAGCTGCACTCTAGACGCGACGGCTTATCCTTTACAACTCTGTCTTCTCTGCGTCTCTCAATTCAGGCACTCTCTCGTACTTGATTCCAAGTTGGGAAATCCAGGTGGGGGTACTGTACTTGATTCCAAGTTGGAAACGCCACTTTGATTGATTCCAAGTTGGGTTGGCACACCAGAGTAAGGACCTGCTGTCTGGTGGTAAATCGGATTGTTCAGTGAGTTCCGTAGGCTTGAAGTGGTGAATTGTTGTTAGGTTGTGAAGGTGGAAGACTCAACAAAAAAGCATAGAACATGAAATGGCTCACACGCTCTTTCGGTAATGCTGGCTATTTTGAATTCGCGTCGTTGGATTCAGCAGCACTCTTGTTATTGTCTCTCTTCTTCGACTAATGAGACAGAGATCAACGACAGGAAAATGCAAATAGGAATCTCTCAAGCATCCTCTCTTTCTTCTTCGGTAAAAGAAACTAAAGAGTGTGTGAAATGCTGAGCTCGCGCTCTTCATTCACAAATTGGCCAAATGAATGCGAGAACTATGTGAATTCGTCTAGCAATGAGTACGTGCATGGGAAGAAAAATTCTATTTTCGAGCGCTTGTTCTCAGTAATGTCTCCGTCTGAGAAAAGGTTGGGGATCGAATTGTCGTGTAACGAAGCGACGAATCCCAATCTCAACAAAATTTAACTTTTTCGCATTACGTGCTCAAGTTCGACGTTTCCCATTGAAGCCGCCCTCTAGGAATACAATCAGTTCTCGATCAACCTGTATCCACCTGTATCCACCTCGGCCACGACCACTGTAGCCGTGGTCGTGGCCGCCTCAGCTTACACTATTTCACGTGTAGCCGAGCGACGATTCCCAATTTCCTCCAAAATCGAGCATTTTTGCATTGCGTGCGCTAGTTCGACGTTTCTCATTTCAGCCGTGGTAGTGGCCGCCTCTGCCTACACGCTGGCCGTGATCGCCTTCGAGCGGTACTTCGCCATCTGCTCGCCGCTTCACTCGCGGATTTGGCAGACGAGGTATCGATTGATTAGTCGAGATTACGGTAGACTTCGAGATACGGTAGGAAATAGACTACTGTCTTGATTGGGTTATGGTAGAATACAGTCAATCGACAACTGACTTTAATCGATAGCTGATTACGGTATCATATCAATCGATTACTGATTTTATTGCCGCGAGATCATGAAAACCTTCCAGGACGCACGCCTACTGCATGATCACGCTGGTGTGGGTGATCGCGATCGTGTCCAATCTGCCGATCTGTGAGTTTTATTTTTGTTTTTTTATTGGGAAATTGAGAAGCGCACAAACATTGAAAACAGGTGCCTCCCATACTCTCATAACTAGTGTGAAACTCATCTGGTTGTTTCAAATAGTCATACAGTATCAAATAGAACAAATAGATTATCGTTAGGGTGAAAGCTATCGTGTCCAGGGGTGTGCAAAATTTCCCGACCTTTCCCGAAATTTCCCAAATTTCCCGAACTTTTTCGGGAAATTAGATTTCCCGATTTCCCGATCGAAAATTTCGGGAAATTCCGGAAACTTTTAGGCCCGATGAAGTTGAAAAATTGGTAAAAATGTGAGAAAATCGAGTGAAAAACCTAATTTTTGGAGAAATTTTGAAGCCTTTTTTGTCGAAAAATACAACTTTTTCCGTTCGGAACCATTTTTGAGCTCTGCTATTTGAACTTTGACTGAACTCGAAATCCCGGATTTCTTGCAGGTAGTTTTCATATCATCAAAAGAGCATCGAAACATTTTAAAATGAGCTAGACATATCTGGAGAAAGTGTCTGGAGAACTTTTGAAAATTTTCCGAATTTCCCGAAATTTCCCGGATTTTAATTCGGGAAAAATATTTTTCCCGAAATTTCCCGCAAAGTTTTTCCCGCACACCCCTGATCGTGTCCAATCTGCCGATCTGTGAGTTGTATTTTAATTATTTGTATTTTACATTTTTGTGAATATTATTCGACTGACGGTCGCACGGCATTGAACTGAGTTTACTGCGGGGCTCATATTGATTTAGTGAAACTCATCAAATCAATTTCTCGTAAATTTCGAAGGAACAAAAATAGGATAATTGCTCATTGGGTGGTAGCGATCGTATCGAATCTCTAGATCTGTGTGTATGATTTTGTTTGGCAATGGTCTGACGGGACAAGATCAATCTAACGCTGTCTACAACTTTACATTTCAAGCGTGAAACTCATCCGAATAATGTAGATCCGCGTGATTCAGGGGGGATAGTTAATAGCGTTGGCCTGGCTTCTTAGAAAGCATAATGAATAGCGAAATTTCGGTCATTTTCTCACTGTGTGCGCGAGGGCGACGTTTCCCTTTGCGTGTACGAAAGCGACGTGTTCCAGCCTTCCTCTACAACGAGCAGATGTACGACAACAACGGCGGCGTGACGTGCATGCCCGCGTTCAAGCCGGCGGTCATGTTCTCCTATCAGGTACGGTAGGACACTATTTGAGTATCGACAACTGACTTTATTGATTGTTCAGCAGGATACTGTAGCTAGAATCGAGAGTCGATCGATAATCGATATCACTCCAGATCTACATGACGGTCGTGCTGCTGCTCATCCCGCTCATCGTGATGACCGTACTCTACGGCAGGTGAGAATACCGTACCTCAGATTGATCGAGGACTGACTTGTTCTCAAATTTTACTGATTTTTTAGAAGAGCTAAAGACAGCGCGATCGATCTCTCAAATGATCCGAGCACCTTAGTTCGAGGGTGAAACTCATTACAACCCCGCATATTTGAGAAACTCAACACACTTTGTCTGAAGCATAACTTTCCTAGTTCTAACAAGGGAACCGCACAACCTTAATATGAAATTGGGCCTAGTGGTATATACCATTCGAAAGAGCACTAAAAACTGGTCTGATTCAAACTTTCAAATTCTGCTAAAGCCTCCTGTGGCGGCCGTGGCAGGTCACAGAAGTTAACACACGATTTTGTGTGCGAGCAGTGTAGAGACATCATTCACTCTCGCCGCATGGTCTCACATGTCCTGGTAGCCAAGTGGTCTGTAGGTTCGCTCACTCTTTTGAAAGTTGGGGGTTCAATCCCCCATGTTGTCAGAAACTTTTGCCGACTTTTTTCACTGTTCTCTTATGTTTGCAAACAGAATTGTTTTTGCGTCAGCTAGTTTATCTGTGCTAGCGCAATAGAAAACAATGGCAATAACAAAACGAAAGGTACAATTGGCAATCTAGCAACGGTGAAACGTGATGTAGAAACAAATGTAGCAGTAGGGGTGGCAGCAATGTGCGCACAGGATGAAGCCTTGCTCATTGCAATCATGGCAGGGATCATCACTAGTGGGGCCGAACAGGAACTCGGGAGGTGTCTTGTAAGGGTGGGGATGGTTAGGGAGGAATCCACCCTTGTACCAGCTGTACTTTAAGAACTCCTTGAAAATCGGAGCCCGGAACTGCCTGTGCAGTTGGGTTACAACCTTGAGACGAGTGTCACGATCGCCAATGTTTACGTCCAGCTCGTGGACGAGGACATGGTTGTCCGAGCGACGGAGAACGCACTTGAACTGTTGGTTAAAATTGACATCCAATGGTTGGATGTAGCCGGTTGCTCCAGCAGGGATATTAATGATGGTGAGATCGGTACCAGGGGGAGCAAGAGATCGAATGAGATCGTGCTGTTTGAACAAAGACCACGAATCTAATACAAGGAGCAGCTTCGAGGGGCACGGGTCAGCAAATAAACAATCTTTGAAAAAACGAGTAGTAGAATCTCGGTTCATGATATGTGAACGGGCCGCGTCTAGAACAAGGGAGGGATGGGAAAACACTTGCTTGATCTTGGGAAGCTGACCAGTGGCCTCGGACAGTTGGATGAAAAACTTCTCGCGAAGAGTGCCGTCGAGTGAAACAATGGGGAGGTAGGTGAGTGAATGTGTGGTATTGCACACCGACTGCACTACCGTCTCTACCTTCTTCGCCCCCTTGATCGCGAGTGTTCGTTGCCCGTGCTGTTCCTGGAATTATGTCAAAGGTAAACAATCATTTTCGAAGTACGTAAAAGAGTCGAATGAAAGGTAGTTCACCTTGAGAACCGCCGTCTGATCACAGTTGTAGACTGTGATCGTCGGGTCGAGGGCGATGATCGCGTGGAATGTCTTCATGAACTCCTTGATCTTCTCCATGATCACCTCCCGATCTCGTAGCTGCTTCTTCGCCACCACCTTCGTAATCTTCCTGGAGACGATCCGGTGCTTCCTCTTCCACTTGTCGATCCATCTGGGAGCTGCTTTGAATCCATCGCAGAGATCGAACTCTTTGTTGATCTTGCGAGCGATGGCCTTCACGTCGCGATCGTGCATCTCGAATCCCTTCTCCAGTCTTCTCTTCACTTGAGTCTCCAGCTGCTCTGATAGCTCCCGGATTCTACGAACTTTGATGTTCTTGATCCTCCCTAGAATGTAGAGTGAATAATATAATGAACTAGTAAACTAGTAATCACAATGAATAATCTACTCACCGCTCTTCTCGTACTCCAATAGGGCATGCATGTCATTCTGGTCCTTGATGAATCGATAGCGGTTCATCATCGAACCCAGAGTTCGAGTCCCTTGCCTCCTTCGGTCCGGGGTGTTGAGATTTCCGGCTCGATACCATGCCAATGCCGCTTCGATCTGTAGATGTTGTAAATGATCAATGAAATGCCGAAGAAGTCTTTCCAAAATAAACCTGTTTCTCCGTCGGCGCTCTTCTCTCCTTTCTTCCATCAGTTTCCTCTTCGCTCTCATCTCCATCCCATTCTCCATCTTCCTCATCCTCGGATTCCCCTTCGACTACTTCCATCTCCTCCTCCTCCTCGAACTCGATCTCATTCGAGATTACCCCATCGAGAAGCTCCCGAAGTCGAACAAGTATCTTCTTCTCTTCTCTATCCAGAGCAGAAGAATCCACGGGAGATACTAGTTGATTCCCGTACATGGTAGCGAGAACGGCTGATACAGACTTCCCGCAAACCATCACGCGACTATAATCAATCAATAATTGCGACAAAAAATCGAATACCAATGAAACAGAGAAAGAACAATGGAAATAGAAAGGACGAATGGCACGCAGATGGACTTTCCATGCGTTCTAGCCACGCCGGGTATAAGATAGCCGATGAAAAAAGTCGGCAAAAGTTTCTGACAACATGGGGGATTGAACCCCCAACTTTCAAAAGAGTGAGCGAACCTACAGACCACTAGGCTACCAGGACATGTGAGACTATGCGGCGAGAGTGGATGATGTCTCTACACTGCTCGCACACAAAATCGTGTGTTAACTTCTGTGACCTGCCACGGCCGCCACAGGAGGCTTTAGCAGAATTTGAAAGTTTGAATCAGACCAGTTTTTAGTGCTCTTTCGAATGGTATATACCACTAGGCCCAATTTCATATTAAGGTTGTGCGGTTCCCTTGTAAAGAAGTAGTCTGTGATCTGCATTATGGAATTCCAAAGACATCTCTACTGTCAAACTGGGATTTCGAACCCTTATTTTCCCCAATCCAGAGTCATCTCCACACTGCGCAACGGCATCCGCATGGACATTGCCGCGGTGGAGACGTGTCTGACGAGGGAGAGTGAGTGGCTATATCTAAAGGGCTAAAGAAGGAATCGAGATCCCGACATCAATGAACGGCATTGGCCAATCTCATTCGAGCATAGCTTTTATTCTAAAATTGCGGGAAAGAAATGAATAAATTTCCCAAAGTCAGCAGTCTTTCATCTTTGAACTGAAACTTATTTCACTGAAATTGTACACCAGCATAGATAAAGTGAGCCGAAATTGAATCGACAAGTAGTACAATACTTGATATCACGCTTGTCACGAGAGAATCGAGCTGACTATGGGGATGGAGCGAGAATCATGAATTGAGTTAGCATCAGTTTTAGACACCTCTAGGCATGTCCTAGCATCCCTCAAAGTCCCATTGTGCCAGGATCATTCTGGGGCTCCATGCACCGGGTCGCTTCCATGGATTTCCAACTTTGATCGCGATTATCTCGCTTCTGGTACATTTTTGAGAAAAAATGTTCTAAGTATGACCCCTGCTCTTTTTCCGAGCTCTTTCGATCTGAACAAACTAGAAGTCAAAATATTGGCTCGGAACAGTGCTACATTCAAGGAGGCATAACTCAAAAATTTAGGATAAGGGCGTGCTCTGCTTTCTCTGGGCGATTGTGTTTTTCGTGCTCTTTCGAATGAATACCTAACGAAAAATATACGTTGGTGGAGACGTTATGTTTCCCCCCTCGAAAGAATCGTGATCATTTGAACTTATTTTATACCGCACCGCGCACTCCATTTTGCGCGGAATGGAATGAAACTTATCATTCTCTCAAATGTCTATTGCCCTCGCTCGCACCATTCATCTATGTTTCATTCCATTCCGTGCAAAATGGAGTGCGCGGTGCGGTATAAAATAAGTTCAAATGATCATTATTCTTTCGAGGGGGGAAACATAACGTCTCCACCAACGTATATTTTTCGTTAGGTATTCATTCGAAAGAGCACGAAAAACACAATCACCCAGAGAAAGCAGAGCACGCCCTTATCCTAAATTTTTGAGTTATGCCTCCTTGAATGTAGCACTGTTCCGAGCCAATATTTTGACTTCTAGTTTGTTCAGATCGAAAGAGCTCGGAAAAAGAGCAGGGGTCATACTTAGAACATTTTTTCTCAAAAATGTACCAGAAGCGAGATAATCGCGATCAAAGTTGGATATCCATGGAAGCGACCCGGTGCATGGAGCCCCAGAATGATTCTGGCACAATGGGACTTTGAGGGATGCTAGGACATGCCTAGAGGTGTCTAAAACTGATGCTAACTCATTTCATGATTCTCGCTTCATTCCCAAGAATTGTCATTCTAGCTCGAGTCTCTCGTGACAAGCGTGATATTAGAGTAAAGATAGTTACCGTTTAAGTTCCCCATAGGTAGGGGCCGCAAGCTCCGCCCCTTTTTAGTGGACAAGGCCATAGGCAACTCTCAACCAATCACAAGTAACAAGTGATTCTCCAGACTCACTCGGCCTCATCATGGACCCGGACGGTTCCTCCCGCAAGCCATCCGTAGCACAGAAGTTGTCAGTCAAACTGTCCTCGACCGTGCGGCATAGCATTACTTCGTGAGTTACTCTCCTCATTATCTCTCTCTCTCTCCGTGCTGCTATGCGACCTATTTTTTTTCTTTTTCATTCCAGAATATTTGTTTTCATTATATATTTTTATTCATTTCTCAACCTTCAACCGATACTGAAAGCATTCCTAGCATTTCAATCAAACTGTGAAACATACTTGAAATGATCTTCAGCGATTATTCCTGATTGATTTGGTGATTTCGAGAAGCTGTCAAAGTTTTTTTCGTCGTTTTCGTTCAAAAAACGTTTTCAGTACCACTCCCGCCCTCAACGGCATCCGCTCCACGCACACTGCGAAGACGGCGATCGCCAAGCAGCGCGTGATTCGGTGAGCGACGATTACGAAATGTCGTACAAGCACACGCAATGCAAAAATTGACAAGATTTACAATTAGTATCCGTCGCCCAACCACACCACGTTACAGTATGCTGCTCGTGATCGTGGTCGTCTTCTTCTGCTGCTGGACGCCCTCGTACATCTGGTGGCTGCTGCTGATGGCCGGCGATACGTTCGGGGTGAGATACGTCGCCCGAGCACACGCAATGCAGAAATGCACTGATTTCGAAACTTTGATAATCGTCGCCCTCCAACCACACCACACACCAATTGCAGACATTCTCCGTGTGGAACTCGAACGTGAACACGGTCATCCTCATCATGACGTGAGTTCTTTATCTGAGAAGCCCTTGCTCCATTCGGCATGCTCTTTCGCGACACTATCAGGAAAGATTATGCAGAATGACGCCATTTATTCTTCATACTTACAGTTAGGTCTGCAATGTGATCAGTCATTGTTACTTCTTTTGATTTGTTTCGTTGTGGGATACACGTTATCAAGTTTGCGAACCCCGGGCGCCTTTCATTCTTAGTGTGAAGCGTATTCTACAGTTGAGAGCGAATCCCACTTTTGCACCACACCGTTGGCAAACGTCGCCCAAGCACACACAGTGGGAAAATGCCTCACTTTGCAGCTATATCTCCTGTTGCTCCAACCCGATCACGTACTGCTTCATGAACAAGAAGTTCCGCACGGCGATGCTGTCCATGTTCGGCCACAAACGAGCGATCCGGAGCCACTTCCAGAAGGTAGGAAACGTCGCCCGAGCACACGCAATGCCAAAATGATCGATTTTACTGAGGGGTTCACCAATCATGTACTTCGCATTTGGCATCAGATCTTCGAGAAATGTTGGTGCAATTCGAATACGAATCAGCGTACGAACTGGTGACTGAAACTTGAAATGAAAAACGAGATAGCTGCCGAAATGCCGCCTCAATGTGGTTTTGGAAGCAACTAACCGTGTGAAGCTACCGCAAACTTCTTCTTTATCTTCTTCTACTTCTCTGAGTGTGCAAACTATGATTTCCTTGTCGCTCACTCGTCTGCCCCAGCTGACTTCTACCGTAAACCCGCCGCCCCTACTAATCGATAATCACCAGGTCTACGTGCCCAACCACGGTGGTCCCGCGCCCTACCCGACGGACGCACCGTGCAAACCACTGAACAGGTACGGTATCCGCACCACGCAGGAGGAGGGAAACGTCGCCGGCGCAAACGCAATGGAAAACGCCTGATTTTGTTTGAGAACTGTATTCGTCGTTCACCGCACACCACACCTCACGCTAACAACCTCTTCCTCTTTTCGCTAACTCTCTGGAATCCCATTGCTAATCTTTTCCTCTCTTTTGCTAACATTGCGTGTCTTACAGCGGCTCTAGATCGGACATCAATATCCGATCTCACAACGATTCAGGGGTTACGGTACGATCGATAATTGCAGCCGGAACGGTAGCCTGACAGAGCCGGGTTCCGTAAGTACGGCCGCCACGGCGCACCTTTGTGTGTACGACAATGTGCCGCTGCTGATCAGGCAGCACCGCAACAGCGCCGGCAACATTAGCCGCGTCAGCAACAACAATGATGTGCGCAGCTGAAGTGCTTGCCTGCTTCTCACACTGTGCTTGTGCCCTATCTTATCCGCTTTTGCACGCATTGCATTGCTTCTATTTCTCAGTTCCGCATCCCCCGCTTCCAATACTTCCTGAGTTTAGCGGCTGTCGCTTCTCTAAGCTATCCAGTAGAGTGCGAAATAAGGGTCACCGTCTCCTCATTCCACGCGCTCTCTCGTCACTCTGACCAGTGAGAGAGCGTCGGAAATGAAGAGACAGCGTCCCGTATCTCGTGCTCTACCATCCAGAGTTCCAACTACGGCTAATTTTCTAACTGTGCTTAGCCGTAAACTCTGTCAGATTTTTTTCTAACAGCACAGCAGATGATAGCCGTAGTTCGAAATCTTCAGCTGTCTAGCGCACTGATCGGAACGTTCAGTTATGAGCGGAACGGAAGAATAAAAATCAATAAATCAATATTATAGGTCGACATCGACAGGGTGCCAACTACGAGCGGCAGCTCACGAATGTGAGCCGTTGAGGAGGACCAGCTCCTCCTCCCACATTGGAACGCTGCCGAACAGCAAGCGGGTGCGGTATTGGGGATTACGGTAGCGTATCGAGGACTGATTTTATTGATCGGTACGGTGATATTAAAGGTCTCCTTCCATGCGTCAGTAATGAAGAAGTACAAGAGGGTAAGAGGTAGATTGTAAACTCGGTAGAGTCCGATTGAAGATGCATTTTGTAGTTCGTGGTAAAATCATTCCCTTGATGAAACGATGAATGAAAACGAAGAAAAAAATCCGTAGTTGGAACGATCCTATTTACCTGCAGATCAATGTATTAAAAAATGTAAATCTGTAGTAGCAGAATGGAATCAGATGAGTCGAGACACCACTGATCTTTGATCTTTTCAGAACTCGATCGGCGGTTCAAGCGATCGCACACAATCTGTACGAGTTCACCGCAAAGTGCTCCGCGAGTCGGGCGCATGACCTACCGTACCCCCTCATCATACCGTAACCACCTCCCACCGTCTCTAGAAATCGATATCTCACGCTCCCTCTCAACTGCCACGGGCCTCCTTAATGAGTTGCCGACACAAATTCCGATCGATACGAGTACTATGAATACATTATTGAATGCAATAGATCGATTATCTCGATCGAACCCTACTTGTCATTGTCTGTTGTTTTGACAATTCTCAAGACCCTATTTCGAATATGCGAATCGTGCTGTCTATTCCTACAATTATACTGGTAATTCCATGCGAGAAACGCTCATTCTTCGTGCTGATAAAGTGCCGATTTTTCCTGTCTACTGTTTCGCAGTGATATGCATTCAGTTGTTGAAGAACGCGAAATTCGTCATTTTGAAGTATCTAGACGGTGCATTTTTTGATACGAGATCAGAAGCGGATCAAGCAGCTTGCATCTTCTCTCCATTTGCACACCTCCTGAAGCACAGTTGAGCTCATCAGAATCATCATCGATATCTTCCGTTCAATATTATTTTAGAAAATTTCGCTTGTGAATTCGAAATAGAGCTGGACAATATGAACACATCGAGTTCAACTCAAGAATTGTATTCGGAAAGTTTATTCAAATAATAATAATCCTTAATGATGCGCGTCCCCCGGATCCTTGTTCTGCCAGTCCACACAGTAGAATCCCGTGTTACTCCACTGCGGAATTACGGCTTGCTACGAAAATGTACTTGAAGCTATTCAAAAACAGCCGTTTGTTGGTACAAAATTATGCAACAATTATTTATCGAGCCCTAATGATGAGCATCCCCGGGATCCTTGTTCTGCCAATCCACGCAGTAGAATCCCGTGATTGCACAGTGCCGCCCAGTTCCTCGCACGAACAGGTAGTCTTCGGTGGCGAAGATTGAGGGTATGACAGCGTCCTGAATCGGACTGTTTGACACTAGGTCGGAAGAGAACCGACAGGATGAGAACCATTCGCACAGTAGGTTCTCATGCGACCTAGATCCGGACTGTTGCAGTGAAAACACGTGGCATAATTCTCATTGTGTTCAGTATGATTTTCGTTTCTAGTTCTGTTATAACACAAACATTTAAAAACCAAGCTCACATTCGTCTCCCATTTCACCCCCTTCACTGCCAGATTAGCCAGAACGAAAGTGTGCACGACAGATCGATAATCGGCCGAGACCTCGGTACAGTACTCCTCTTTCGCGTCGAGATACCGTCCGTGGATGACCAGTCGGCCTGAGTGATCGATCGATTCGTTTACTCCACTAGTGCATCAGAAATTCGTAAATCGGGTGAGTTTCAAGCCAAATACAATGTAATGAGTGATAATTTAAAATCGCTGCATTGGGCGAACACTCTTTCACAAATATATTTTCGGCCTGATTCTCTCAGTTCTATACAATGGAAAGCAAGCTCACCACTGAATCCTCTCGCTGCGAAATCGCACGTGTACGTTCCCTTGTGTTGCGGATGAAGGGAGAATTTCCCCGGGAAGCACGAGTATTCTGAAGAGATCGATTGACTGTTTATCGATTTTCAACTGGCCGCTTACTGTATTTCGCATCGTGATCAGTCTGGTGACGACTGTAGGCACTGAAGATTATCGAATTTGTCATATTTAATTTGTTCACGACCAGCTCTATAGTGCGAAACAGTAAACATACACGCATCCCTCCACACTGTGATTCATCGGATGAATCGGATATCTCGCAGTAACCATTACGGAGGAATCATCTTTGCTTGAGGCGAGGAAGGGTGTGTCTGCAAACCATCCTTGAGTCCAGACAAGATCAAAATTCTTGTGTATTTCATGGATTCATGAGCACAAAAGCTCAGTGTGTGTAATTTTTCGAGAACTTCGATTTTAGTACGGATTCGGCAGTCATTGAGTGAGAAGCGAGGCGGGAGAATGATCTGGGCCAATCACCGAAGGGCGTAAAGCTCACTTCAGTTCGAGCATCAAAACACGTACTAGCACACATTCCATCATACGTATGTCCATCCTTTGCCCCTCCACGAGTAGCCACTCCTTTTCAACCTCACACTCTCGCAATATTAGACATAACAGCACTCGAAATAGCCGATTTCGCGCTGTTAGTGCATCCTTTCATTTTAAACAAACTCACTTGAGCACGTTCCATCATACGTATGTCCATCCTTAGCCTTCGTCTCTCCTTCCACGAGCAATTGCAGTTCCGGACAGAAGCACCACCACTTGCAGGTGCGGCCGAGACAGTTTCGTGCCGGTACTGTAAGTCAGTTAGCGATCGGCTACCGTACTACCCGGCTACGGTAACTCACGATCGATCCGGTTCGGGCAGAGGTTCTAAAATTTCCTGGTTACGGTAGTCGTTGGATACGGTAATTACCGTTTCCGCAATGCACGTGACTGTATTGAAGGGGCAGTGGTTACAATGCTCCCGGTGGTTGATAGGAGGGTTATGGTACTGATCGACCCTGAGAATTCGGTAGGTTACTGTAGTCGATCGATTTATTAGAACATACCCAGGAATGGATGTATCGGGGTGAGCAACTAGAATATCGAATAGTAAATAAGCGAAAAAGCAGAGTAGATAGCGCATTGTGAATGCACGCGAATGAGCTCTAGTTGAATGATACAGCAAGGATAGGCTCGATTTATACTCACAATAAACGTGTTGAATTGGTTGATCCGAATGAGTTTCCGAATTACATTTCCAATGTAACTATGTTGTGAATCAAGTTATGAACTGTGAAGAAAATATGACGAAATCTACACCTATTGATGCTGTAGAAAGGCTTTTAAAAGATTTTTTTAAAGTCTATAAATTTTGCAAAACAGCCAGGTCAAGTTGTTGCCTATGGGAGGTTTTTCAGATAACCCATAGACTCCGGACCTTGACTGTTCTGAACTCCTCTATTTAGTCCTCGTTGATATACTAGAGGGAGAGGGCGCGCTCTAGTCGCGCCGGGTTAGGGACGGTTAGAGCGATGTCTTCTTATCTCAAGCAACGATTGCACAACCAACGATTGTCAGTGATGACGCAGAAAGAAGCAAATAATCGCCACATTATCACACTTTGAAATGCGCCCTCGTCGGTTAGACAGTGCTAGAGAGCACGGCGAATTCAGAGAGACAAGCTTCTCTAATTTCTCGAACGTATCGCTGGCAGAAATAGAGCGACGCAAGGTTACAGGTAGGGAAAAGATAGAAAAGCTGCTAGTGAGAGAATAGAATGGGATGTTTCCTAGAGAATACGCGGTTGGACGTTTCGGTCCATTGGGTCGCAGACGCCTAACCGCCTCACGATGGGTGGACTTGTTGGGAAAATGGCGAATTGAATTTCTGAATGAATTCCGTTGCAAGTGCATTTTGTTTATCCGAGCAGATTGCCGTAATCGGTAAATGTATTTCTCGTGCCGCTTTGAATAATCGCTGAAACATAACGAAAAAGCGGCAAAACGCTTGCTCCCGGTGAGGCTCGAACTCACGACCTTCAGATTATGAGACTGACGCGCTGCCTACTGCGCTACGGAAGCGGGTAGTAACCATTCTCAATGGAATGCATCTTTCAGTCTGTCTCCTCACTTCTAGTGAAAGTGAGCTAGGCCAAGGTCGAAGAAAGTAAACTTTCCTTCTTATCGTTGCTCAGCGACTAGATCACGGTTGCTGCTAATAGTTTGTCTTTTTGAGTATGCAATTTCACCCATTTCAGCAGTATGCAGATACTAAAATTATTGATAGCTGTAGTGATAAGTCATTGCTACGCTAATCGTAAGTTTTTGTTAACTTTCTCTAAACAAAAACGTTGTTATTTTCAGTCCAATCTGATGCCGAGGCCTTGGCGTCGAAGTATCGCGAACTGATCGGAACAGGAGAAGTGCTTGAGAACCTCGACCACCTCCGAGAACACTGTAGCGAGTTGTAAATTTTTCCATTTCTCTACATTTTACGGGTACTCGTCTCTCCATTTTTCACACTCACTTGTATCTCCCACCAGCGAGAGAATGAAGAAACGGCGACCCGTATTTCGTACAATGATGCTTAAAAAAGAGATCAAGAAATTTTTAACACATCAGGTACATACTCGGTAAACCAATGCAAGATCTGCTAACATCGTTTACGAATACTGCTGAGGTATGAATATTTCGAATTATAAATCCTCAAGTTTCCGTCCATTTTCAAGTCCCTCTCAAATGATCAACAATGATGTTCTGTTGAAGGCTGGAATCGAACAGCAACGAGCCATGACCGAACTGCACATGCTATTCTTCGACAATCCGTACGGTGAGATACTTGAAATTTTTTTCCGCCATTTCTCGAAATATAGAAACCTAGCTTAAAAAACTTTCAATCGAGCAACAATGATTAACATTAATGAATGCATTGACCATTGAAGTCATCCGATTTTTAATTTTATTTTGGATAAAGAATAACTATGGTACTCACAGCTGATCGAGATGGACTTCCACTGAGCACTTACGGCATGGGCGGGGATCTATACTATATTTATGTATGTGCTTCGGAGCATTTTCGGAATGTAAAGTAATTATAAATCACTTTTTTTTCTTCAGAAATTCATGAAAACTTTCACCGACGCAAGTCTTAACATCGATGATCGCATGGAAAAGTTTAACCAAACGAAGTTCAACGTTGACTACGCGTTTGTGCATCCCTCGTTGTTAACGGACCCCTACTTCAGCTCTTCCTTTTACAATATCCATCAACCGAGTACACTTATTAGAGTGAGTTTGGCTTGAAACTGAGTCATTTTTCACAGTGATCTGTCAACTCAGATCATAACAAGTCAGCCCTGCATTTCAGCCTTATCATTACCGAGATGTAATCAATTGTCGATTGCCGAATAGCGAGGAGAAATCAAACCTCAAGCGAGTGAACGAGGCGTTGCAGAGCCTCGAATCCAGACATAGTGAGAAATTTCTTGTTCCTTCCAGCCACTAGGCCGCCGTCTCTTCATTTCACACACTATCTCACCTCTCTGATCGGTGAGATAGTATGTAAAATAAAGAGACGGTGACCCGAGTTTAGATAGTGGGAAGCAGGAGTGTTTCCCGCCTAACGGTTTTGCCCAATTCTGATTTTTTCACACATCCTCCAAATATCGACAATTCTACTTTCAGTAAATCTTCAACAATTTCACAGGGACTTCAACAAGAGTGGTATGAATATGTACATTTTAGTGGCAATTATGTAAATCAAATACATTGCAGAATTCCTGGCGACCAGTATGCAAATACCTTCGAAGCGTGTCGACTGGATGATTCAGGAAATCGATAAAGGTCTTTTTTACGGCTTAAAATCACATTTCGTACATTTCGTACATTTCAAATACAATTTCAGCCAATGATCGCTCAGGCCCCGCCCTCTACAATGGACTCAGTAGCTTACTGTGGAAGTTCTACGCTGAGAACGATGATGTGATGGCGTTGATGCATTTGTATGTTGCCCAAAGAAAAAACCCATGGTTTCGAAATACGGATGATTTTCTTTTTTATTTATATCCCATACGAGTCATTTTGTGGTGATTGAGTGAACACAACTAAACTTCAAAATAACCCACATTGTTCGAATGCGCTTTGTTCATTTTAGATGTGATCCGGGACAGACGTTCGACATCAATTACGAGCAACTCCTCGCCAAAGTAGGGCAATTACGCACAAATTTGCTCCGAATGGTAAGCTATTCGAAAAAAATTTTGACAAACTTATGCCTTCTTAGACGCTCGTCAAGTCCCTGCTTGGACCGTCCGACCCCGACAGATATCTTGTGAGTATAATCTTTATCAGCTCAGTCAAATCAGGAATAGCTAGTGAAGAAATTCCAAGAAGCTCTTGATTCGGTACTCAATGAATTAGAGTGCGAAATACGCCGTTTCTTCATTTCACACGCTTTCATCTTTCTGACCGGTGAGACTGTGAGAAATGAAGGGACGACCCGCTGTCTGCAATACACCTGCACTTTTCAGATGGTTATAGAGTCACAACCAGTCGACCCAAACGAGCAAGAGGATACCTTTGCGAAGAAGTACAATGAGACTGAGTCTGCACTGAAAGCACTGGATCAAACGGGAAAGTACATCGCTTATTGGACGAGGTCACTACAGGTGATTTATTGAGTTGTGCAAGCACAAATATTGATGAAGATTCAGGCCTGAAGCTGTTTCTTTCTCGACCTTTCATTATCAGAAATGTTCATTATCCCCAACAGCTCATTTTTGCTGAATAAACTTTTTAAAACAATTTATTGATAATTTGTCAGCAAAAAGGGCACAACGGTCTGCCCCCGGCTTGTTTGTTCACCTAGCGAGAAATTTTGAATTTTCGCGCATTTTCCGCTAGCGCTGTGCTCGCCAAGTTGTGTTTGTAGTAAGCTGCGGCAAAAACTGCAAAATTTGGTGCGGCTCGTCATCATTTTCTCCGATTTATTTCGTTTATTTAATTTAATTGATTTTGTAATTATATGAATTTGTGTCAATCACCGTCCATGAATTGCTCGTCAGCTGTGTGCTCATAACTGAAAAGGTTAAACGCCTCCTCGAAGTCCTTAGGCCTTTGTTTCACATGGCGCGTATTTTCGAAAATGCTCGTTCTGTTGTTTCATAAACTATGTTTAATTTTATTGCTTATTTTAGTGACGAATGCGAAGGAAAGGAAGGCGACAAGGAATGGATGCCGGTTACCAAACTCGGTCGTCTGGATAAGGACAAAAATATCACTATTTTCAAGGAGATCTACCGGAGCCCCCATCAAGGTTTGATCCTTTTCCAATTTCATTATTTCTTTAATGGATAGAAATCAGTTTAGTTCGTATAACGAGCATAGGCCTATAAACTAGTGTTCCCAATACGACCATTGCGAGCCCGCAATAGAGAGAGGTCACAATGCGAGCTCGCATTGAATGGGCGAGTTGAGGGAGAGGGAATGCGTGCTCGTAATGCCCGCATAGACTCGCATTGAGAGAGGGAATAACTCTCTATTTCACACACCCTCTCGTCGAGCTCTGCCCTTCTGATCTCTCATTGCGAGCCTATGCGGGCATTGCGAGCACGCATTCCCTCTCCCTACTCTCTCGTCCAATGCCGCAATCACGCCATTCCATTCCCCCGCACTGTTGGCGCGACGCTCCTCCCCCTTCGGGAGGACGGTAATTGAACCTGATTCTCAGGGCTTTCAAACGTCTTTCCAGCAACGGTTTGAAAAGTAATTTTCAAATAACACGCTTTGGATAGTGGGACACTATTCACCGCGCATTGTCGCGTCCAATCGTGCGCACTTTAAACCCCGCCCACCGATCGCGCGACAAGGCGGGGGAGGGCGCGTACAATTTGGCCGTTCTGAATTGCCGTGCGCAATTGCTTTGCCAACCCTACACAAATAGTGTATGGTTGTTTGCCGAATTATTTTTCGTGTGAGCATTATCAGCGCCTGTAACATTACGTTAATTTTCAGGAGTTCGAGATTATCGATTACCCCGTTTCAACCTCAACAACGAGGTTCTCAAGATCATACCCGTCCATAAGCAGATCAGGTTAGCTTTTTTTGATGTTGCTAATAGTTAGATTCGTGTGGAAACCCCCATCTCCTGGAAAATAATTGATTCTTTTTTCACGATCGTCGATATAATTAAGGCTCATGAACGATGCAGAGAAGTGCCAGTGCGGTCATATATTTGTGCAGTTCTTGAAGTGAATCATTTCTTCAATTGCAGGGCCGAACAACGAGCCCGCTTCAAGGCCTCCACCGCCATTTGAGACTACAAAGGTCGCACCGGAATTGAAGTAAAATGCGCTAAAGAAGATACCACCGCCATCCATAGGGCGATGATGGCCCTGCGTGTTCCCAGTTTGAATAAAGTTTTTGTGCCCGTTGAGCGAATGGGGGAGGCAGAGGCTTGAAAAATAGTCTTGCTGAGCCCAATACGCCTTCACGTTTAATATTGTGTTTATAGTTGAATGATAAAAACTTTGATTGAATGTACAAGTGATTGGAACACAGAGCAGATGGTGAAAAATCCTGGCTCTGGGTTTACCTATATCGCTTGGAATGAACCGTGATCAGAACCTTCAGAAGCTCGTGCAAACCGTTGCGGCTCGGAGGGCTCTGACCAGTTCTTTCTATGTTTAGCGATGGTAAACCCAGGGAAGCCTTAATCTGGCGCGCCAGAAATGTCGCTAGGTGAACACTTTGAACATTGTGAGGGCAAAACAGCTAGGTCAAGTTGTTGCCTATGGGAGGGTGCTTCAGATAACCCATAGACTCCGGACCTTGACTGTTCTGACTTCCCTTCTTTCCTTCTCGCTTGCATACCAGAGAGAAAGGGCGCGCTCTAGTCGCGCCGAGCAAGAGTCGAGAAGAGAAGAAAACGATTGCACAACCTTACTGATGATGAGTCAGCATTTTAGCAAGGAAATGTATTCTTTCCCGCTTTCTCGTAGCTCTCTCTTTGATAGAACGTGACAATTTAGGCACATCTATTGTGAACATCAATGTGACAATTTAGGCACATCTATTGTGAACATCATTAGCACTAGGGATAATAAATGGTCATGGTTTATTAAAGAATGAACACGGCTTTATTTTGAACTCCCTGCCAGAAGAAAATCGATTAATTCTTCTCTAGTGTGGCTATGAATTGTCAGTGAAACATAACGTCAGGATTATCAGAGATTGAAGAAGTACTGCTAGCAAAATGACAAAACGCTTGCTCCCGGTGAGGCTCGAACTCACGACCTTCAGATTATGAGACTGACGCGCTGCCTACTGCGCTACGGAAGCGGACGTGCACAGAACATCAGCAAAGGGCTATCATTGACAACTCACTTTTCTTTTTTCTCGTTCTTAGCTGTGCCAATCAAACTCTTCCCTTTACCGCTCTACTGATATATCTACAGTGAAATCCTTCTCATCTTACTGAACTGCCAATTAGCGGCTACCCTAGGCTCCCCGGGAGCCACAGCGTTCTGTCTCGACAAAGAAGGGTTGGCGATTTGCATGAACCGAACTGCAAAGACAAGGGGGGCGGACAAAACAAAAAGTACCGTTTACCAAAATGTGTTACCGTAACCGGGCATGTACAGTAACCCGAACTACCGTAGTCCGGGAATCGCAAACTGACTTTTTTCAAAGTGCGAGCTAGAACTTTGACCTTTGGCCAGCTGTGTCTACAGTACCCAGGCATGCTACCGTAACCCGAGATACCGTAGTTCGGGAATCGCATACTGAATTTTTTTTATAAAATTCTTTTTAAAAATTTAATAAAGTCAGTTTGCAATGCCCTGATTACGGTATCTCGGATTACGGTAGCATGCCTGGGTACTGTAGACACAGCTGGCCAAAGGTCAAAGTTCTAGCTCGCACTTTGAAAAAAAGTCAGTTTGCGATTCCCGGACTACGGTAGTTCGGGTTACTGTACATGCCCGGTTACGGTAACACATTTTGGTAAACGGTACTTTTAGTCGACCCCTGACACATTTTACCATGACCCCCGGGTCATGGTTCGATGAAAAAAAATCAGTTCGCGATTCCCGTCGACTACGGTAGTGAAATACCGTATGCCTCTACTGATAACAATGGTACAACTTTTGGTTGCCTAGTCCAACTCCCTACCGAGTTATACTCCGTTGGTGTTTTGCCCGTTTGTGTTTTGTCCGCCCCCCAAAGACAAGGGAGAGGAGGGATCGCTCTCCCCGTCTTTTTTGAATAATTTGCATGGCGGGAAACTGATTCCTTTGTTCAACCCTTCGCTGGAGAGAACAATGGGGATCAGAACGCTTTGGAGCTATACGAATGTAATCTCGTGATTAGTACATTTGACATCGGTGTTAGTCGGCATGAAGCTAGAGGAGGATAATTAGAGGCTATGATCGCGGCTTAGAGGGGGTGGCATCTCTACTAGAATTGTCGAGATCACGCCTCCTTTTATTCCAATCTTCCCTGCTCTGCTCTTCCCCCCTTTCGACTTCTCGTTATTCTTTCTAAACTTCTAAACGTCCTTTTCAGTGTTTCGGTGATGGTACGCTTTGTAACTCCGAGAATGAAACTTATTTGATGGGAATCCTATTCTGAGAACCGGTCGTTTAGAACTATGGTAATGGAACGATCGATTCCAGAAATTGATCTTTGAAAACTCTCGATATGAGAACAATGTATGCAAAACCCACTGTCTGGAAATCACGTCTGAGAACCAATTTACATACAACCTTTCGATTGTAACGTGCGCTTCGAAACCTACGTTTGGGAACCAAAGTTTCGGAACCAACGATATAGAACCGTCTAAAGTGATGAGATTTGTCGTTTAAAAATTTGTATAGGTTAGATTAGAGCAGTTATAACTTCGTAGTGTGATTATAATGTGTTGGTGATCAGCAAAAGTTCTATCTCTGCTTATTTGCACATGAGTTTCACGGTTCCGAAACGTCGGTTCCCAAACGTGGGTTTTGAAACG
>LS495573.1:464366-483034 GCA_900490845.1 Pristionchus japonicus
CCGCAGATTATAAGATCGCTGTTCTCAATTCAATCATTCCATTAGCATAGTTTCAATAGGACGGTTCTGAGAATAGGATTACAAACAAAGGAGTTTTTCGATGGAGGTTGCAAAACGTATGTTTCAAAGTGAAAGTTCTCAATCACAAATTTCCAATAAGGCTGGTTTCGTTCTCCGAGTTACAAATCGTACCACCACCGTGTTTCCGATCTACTCTCGGAAGATTCTTCGTTCTACGGAATAATGGTTAATTTCATACAAACACTTCGCTTGCTTCTCCTCTGATAGCATCGCCTCCAAGGTAACTATTCTGGCAATGAACTGTACAAAATAACGTATTACAGGACACTCAATTCGTATCTCACCAATTACGGGGGAATGGATTTCGGTCACCATGCCAACTTATCGTCTCCTTTGACGATTCTAATCTTCCTCTTCATGAAATTTACTTATTTCGCATATATCTTCGTCATAATTGTTTCACAATCTAATCTCGATATAAATATGTTTTATTTGCTTGCACTTGCATATCTATCTGGCAGTGAGACCCAATAAGGAAAACAGGATGGAACTCAACTTGCTTTCACCGAGAGAAAACACGAAATGTGGAAGTAGCTTGCTCATGGAGCGTCTTGACAGGCCGTCAGATATGTCTCTGGTAGTATAGTGGTTAGTATCCGCGCCTGTCACGTGCGAGACCCGGGTTCAATTCCCGGCCAGAGAGAATCTTTTGTCCATCGTCATTCATTTTTTTATCTCATCTGACTCTCATGGTCAGATCTAGTGATCTCCTCTAAGTGCAAGCAAGAAAAAAAGTGGTGCCACACAGAATCTGCACGAATATCAAGGAATCTACGGAAATCTACTGAACACGTCAATTCCTCTGCACTACTGTAATACAGAAAAAAATCACTATTTGTTTATGAATACTTTATTATACCTCTCCAAACCCGACAAACAACTTCAAAATACATCGGGACTTCAAAAAAAACGCACGAAAATATGGCATGATTCAGTTGACTAGTCGCTTCGCCTATTGATGTGAGAGGAATATCTACAATATTTTTGATACAAATGAGAAAAGAAAGGGGCGGAGATTATCGATACAGAGATTATCGCCTGGTCAGGCTACAGTAATCATCAAAGGGAAATAATATTATCGATCGATTAGACTACAGTAATGGGGTAATAGGAGCAGATAAACAGAAAATATCGATTGATGAGTGATTCCGAGAATAACGTACGAGAACAGGTGCTGCTTGAGTGAGAGGCTACGAGCGATTACAACTGAATTATCGATCGGCTACGGTAACCAACGCTCAGAATACAGTAACAACTCAATTATCGATCGACTACCGTACTTCTCTGTGCTCAAGAACAATAAAGTCAGTCGTCGATCAACCAATCGGGTGCTACCGTAGCCCTACTCATGCAGATTCCTCCTGGCCCATCGCTGGTCGGTGAAATCGGCCGGTCGCAGATAGGTCAGCTCCTCCTCCTCGCACTTCATGCACGTGTACCGGCCGAGGACGAACAGCAGGTCGGAGAGTCTGGAAAGAGGCTTGTTATTGTTGTTGTTGCAATATCAAAACAACAACAGAACTCTTTGCCCTGGGGCGGTACACGAACACTGCATGAACGTTAATTAATTTGATACACCAAGGGAATATTATTGATTGCGTTATTATTCGATACCGTCCACCTCTATAATCAACAATGTATCTTTACCACTATTCTTGTGCTCCCATCGCAACAGAGATGAACTACGTTTTGCATTTTCATTTCATTCCTCAAGGAAATAATTAAACCCTGCTTGCCACATCACTTGTTATCTTCCGTTTGAAACGCATACACTTCGGGACGGACGGTCAGAAATAGTGCAATACATTTATTTTTGATACACAGAAGGCAATATCCAGATTTCTCGCTAAACAAGAAGCTGCAGGTGAACTACTTTCCACTTCCGCCAAACCAAAATCCCGGCAGGCTTCGTCTGCTAGTATTATTATTCACAAAAAATGAGCAAAAGACCGATTCCATCTATCACTATGCCTATTATGATCCGCCAGAAACATAAGTGTACGCGCTCTGAGCTAGTTACATTGAAACTAATAATGGAAATTATCTTATCGTAATCCCTCTCATACTACCGTACCGCCGATCAATAATCAACGTACCAGTTGACAAACCTGAGCGCCTACGGGTCTCTATCAACCGAACTCTCCTACAGTAGCTTTGACTACCGTACCCTATCGTCTAACTACCGTACCCTCAATCAATAAATCGATAACTACCGTACCTGTTGACGAACTTGAGCGCCTTCGGGTCGATCTGCTCATCTCTAGTCACCGTATCCTCTAGTTACCGTAATCCTCTTCCCGCCATTCGATAACTACCGTACCCACAATCAATCAATCGATAACTACCGTACCTGTTGACGAACTTGAGCGCCTTGGGGTCGATCTGCTCGTCGCGCACGAGCGGGACCATCGTACGCTCAGCGCGCCTGCAATCGATATCGCATTGAACTACCGTATCCCAAGAAAGCTACCGTAACCACACAGAACTAGTAGATTTTTACATAAATAAATAGAACAGGTATGCAAACGCATAGTGAGTTTCGGTCTCTGTTCCATAATGATCGTGAAAGAATCATTGGCATATAATAATTAATTGATTATCCAATTAATTAATTAAACACCCACCTCGCAACTGCGCGCTCATGCTGCAGCAAGGCTCTAGCTACAGCCCCCCGTACATCGTAGCTACGCGCAAATTCAGCGTGCAAAAACTTCAGTACTACTAGGGGCTATTTTCATTGACAAAATTACAAAAAAATTAATTTTCGAAAAAAAGAAAAAAACAACAACAAACCTCGCAACGGCGCGTGCATGCTGCAGCGAGGAGGCCGCGACGCCGCCGCCCTGCAATTATAATTTACTAATTAACGATGCTATTAATTAATCCTTAACGTGTCAATAAAGTCGCTTCAGCTCAATTTTATTCTGTTCGAACCCCGGGTGCTACTGTGAGAAGCTAGACAGCTCTGCATTTAAGGCATTCTTGAAACATCAGAATCACACGTCATTAAAATCACTAAACACCAGAATTCAATGGTTACAGGACCCATTGCTTTATTTAATGTAGATTATCTTCCGAACCAGTACAAGAACAGCGCATTGCATGATGCGCAATGACCTCCCTATGTCAAACCTTGAATCCCCGCGATCCCTTTCAATCCTTCCCCAATCTTCGAGCCCTTCCCCCCATCCATATTCATCCAGAAACCAATCTCCCTCTCTGATATCACTTTCATCTCGTTATCCTCTCTTCAATATCATCACTAATTCATCCTTACCCTTCTCAAGCACCAATCATCAACGTACGACAGTAATTACTTTGAAAGAAGACAGGCATAATTTTTTTAAGATCGGCAAGAACACTGTATTGGAGGCACAAACTTGTCTTGTTTATGTTGGCTCTCTGAAACATAATCTCCTAGCCCCAAATGCTAATCTCGTCCTCATTCATATTCATCCAGATATCCAATCTGCCCTCTCTGATATCACTTTCACCTCGTTATCCCCTCTTCTCCTAAATCATTTATTCATCCTTTCCCACACACCAATCACCATCCGACGGCAATAATTGCTTTGAAATAAGATTTATAATTTTTAGCCCAGGAAGAGAGCATAGCATTAGAATACGCGAGCTCATCTTGTCTATATCCCATCCCTGAAACCTATAAACTCCTAGCCTCAAATGCTAATCTCGCTCTCGTTCATATAATATATATATGAATCATATTCATCCAGACATCCAATCTCCCTCTGATATCATTTTCACCTCGTTATCCCCTCTTCAATATCATCACTCATTCATATTTCCCATACACCAATGACCAACAAACGACAATAGTTGCTTTGAAGGAAGAGAATGACATTTTTCGAACACTCGAAAAGTGTGCATTATTAGAAGACACAACCTTGTCTTGTCTATACTCCATTCCTGAAACTTATAAACTCCTCGCCTCAAATGCAAATCTCGTCCTCATTCATATTCATCCAAAACATCCAATCCCCTTCTGATATCACTTTCACCTCGTTATCCCCTCTTCAATATCATCACTCATTCATATTTCCCATACACCAATGACCAACAAACGACAATAGTTGCTTTGAAGGAAGAGAATGACATTTTTCGAACACTGGAAAAGTGTGCATTATTAGAAGACACAACCTTGTCTATACTCCATTCCTGAAACTTATAAACTCCTCGCCTCAAATGCAAATCTCGTCCTCATTCATATTCATCCAAAACATCCAATCCCCTTCTGATATCACTTTCACCTCGTTATCCCCTCTTCTCCTACATCATTCATTCATCTCAAGCACCAACCACCACTCGAATCCCACATCGCACCTCCACTCTCCTCATCTCCCACACTCTCTCCCCCATATCACCCCGATCCCTCAAATCCCTGCCCGTATCAGCTTACCCTTTAAGTGGGAGGGAGGGCTTCTCCTCCTTCCTTCATGTATCATTCACAGGCCTAACTACCTCTCTGTACTCTCATCCTCTCTCTTGCTCTCTCCCTATCTCTAACCACACAGAGAGCCCTGACAGGAAGGAGATTCTACGTAAAATCCGGCTTCCCAGGCACGCATTTCCCTGATGATTTCCTGCCGCACAGCAGCTATTTTCTCACTTGTGAGGCTTGTGCAAGCAGAGCAATGAACTAACTGTCTTCATCTCACATGCTCTCTCGTCCAATCTAACTAAAAAGGGCTAAAAACGTGTGAGCAATGACACAAATCCCAAGGAAGTCACACATCCCCTCTCACTAGTCACTCTCAAAGGGTTTCTTCGCCTTATGAGAAAGCCCTCGGACTTCATGAATTCCCTCCTCACTTATAGATGAAGAGAGATCACGTGAAATCGAGAGGGCAAGAACATTCTTCGAAACCCCTCACACTTCATACGCACAGATCCCTTCCTATTCCTCCTCTCTAATCCCTTCTCTTGGATGTCCAAAATATCCCATACGTCTATCACAGAAGACAACGGAAATAGCCCCTATATCCCCAACGTATAACGCTATCTTGCATCTCAGTGGAGCGAGATAGCATGGGAAAAGAAGAGGGCAACAATTCACAGAATGAATGCAATGCGGATGGCAGTTATTGTTACATGCCAAATACATCAATCTCCGGGCACCGTATGACAAAATGGGAGCTCTAGGACGTGATCACGCAGCTCTCTCCACTACACGCACTCTCTTGCTGTAAGACAATGCTGGTGAACAGGCCAGATCGAGAGAACCGATTTATTGCATCCGAAAATATTATGGCAAAAAGCTAGGATGCAATCATCTCCCTGTCTCTCGATTCCTTGTAGCCTCTCGTTCAGTTTGGCTGGTGATACTAGATACGAGGCATTCATAGTCGAAAGATTGCTTCCGCATATCGTATGGCAAAAAGCAATCCAACAACCGGAATCCATCGCTCTACATGACTTTTCCGGGGCCCACAGTGGCTTTCCATAACAGATTGCATTCTCCCAATAAGAATGTCAAGACGACTTTCGATCCCCAGAATAAAATCAAAATCCACAAAGGTCCAGCCCAAAAAAGACCGAAATGTCCCGTCCTGTCGTCATATTTCTCCAGCAGGACAGTGGAAGGACGTCAACATATCTCAACTCGAGCCTCTGTCTCTGATACTCTCAATTCCCCATGCTCTCTTACCTACTCTGACCAGCAACAGATTCCCAACACAGCTCTAACTCTCTGAAAACCACATGCTCTCTCGCCTTCCCTAACAAGCGAGGGAACATTAACTCGGGTTCTAGCCGAGCAGCCTTCTTGCAATCCTTTGGGAGGTCATACATTATACCGCCCCACGCATGCCGCTCGCAATGGAACATGTCAGCTTGCTTGCCCTACGTGCCGCATCGGCTTTTCTAGAATTGACCTAACAAGCAACATCACTCGAATATACAGTCTTACATCACAAGAAAATTTCAGATCGACCGCGCCTTGTGCAATTGTGTTTCTAATGAGGCACTAAAGCTAGATTGAATGCAGTGAATGATGAGCGGACAATGTATGTCAAGTACAACTACAATAAAAACCACTACAAGAAATCAATAGAGTTTGGGTTCCGCAACTATTCGAGACTCAATTAATCCACCTAGCTACAGTACGGTCGGCTACTGCATTATTTAAAGTATTAATAGGCAAGGTGAACGTTCTGGTCTGCGGGATCTGGTCGGCTGATCAGCAACCTTGCTATCCTACAACCTCCTCCTCTCCTATCTAGCTACCGTAACCTAGGATAGCACCGTATCAAAAAGGTGCAACAGACTGACCGACAGGATAAACTCCCTGATCCCCTTCCTCCCACAACTCAATACCACCTTACTACAGTACCCCGACCTACCGGAGTACCGTGCCCATACAGTATCCCTACAGGATGAACTGCCTGATGGGCGGGAGTTGGTCTCCTCAGGCTCTGTTACCGTACCCCTCCCCACCCGATCTAGATACCGTAATCATAGCTGCTACCGTATCACCACCGCATACCGTAATACTACCGTACTCACCGACAGGATGAGTTGCCTGATGGGCGGGAGCTGATCTCCCCACCAACCTCCGTACTCCCACCCCATCACAACCCTATCTATGTACCGTAACCCACCCTGCTACCGTAATCCTACCGTAATGCCACCGTACTCACCGACAGGATGAGTTGCCTGATGGGCGGGAGCTGATCTCCCCACCAACCTCCGTACTCCCACCCCATCACAACCCTATCTATGTACCGTAACCCACCCTGCTACCGTACTCATACCGTAATCGACTGACCGACAGGATGAACTGCCTGATGGGCGGGAGTTGGTCTCATCGACCACCCTGTTACCGTAACCCTCCCTGCTACCGTACTCATACCGTAATCGACTGACCGACAGGATGAACTGCCTGATGGGCGGGAGTTGGTCTCATCGACCACCCTGTTACCGTAACCCTCCCTGCTACCGTACTCATACCGTAATCGACTGACCGACAGGATGAACTGCCTGATGGGCGGGAGCTGGTCGCCGAATCGATCGATCTCCCCGTTGATCCACTCCACCATCTCCGCGTCGAACGAGGTCAGCTCTGGAAATCGTTAATTAATTAATAAACTAATTAATTAATTATCTTAATCACTTAATTTTAATAAAAGCAAGAACCAGTGCCATATCCAATTAATGATTTGTTATAGAAGGAATAAAAGACGCGGAACTATCATTAAGTAATGCACACGAATTATCTGTTCGAGCCGCAACCACGAATCTCCTATTCCTTCCCAATTGATTTGCTCGTAACACCCATATTGTACGAAACCACTCCTCCTGAGGCTGACTGAATGCGATGTTGTTTTTGTCATCAAAGAATTAATGGCATTGGAAACTACGGGTAAGCCCGACTTATTAAATCCCACCACAGCCTGAATTCTCCTACTCGTTCCCCTCGAATTGCTTTCAAAATGTTCCTTTACTATACAAAACTACACCCATTTCAAATTTCACGATCCCCTGGGGAATATCACCGTCTGAGACTGTCGTGCTTGAATCCAGGCCTGAATCCATCTCCCGACTCATGATTCACTTGGTATCACCCCAAAACGGCTCTAATTCATAACAGAACGAATCCCTGTCATCCTCGAATCCGTTTCGAGTCCCCTCCTTGCCCATTCAAACAGTCTCGTCTTGTTTTTCCGCCTCCCTTCTCCACCGCACAAATGCAATCACCGTTCTCTGTAGTAGGTAGTCCCTCGGGGGTCTTCCCTTATACGTTGACCCACCTCAGGCACGATACTACTCGGGAAGGATACCATTATTGCGCTATTAAACATGCGATGCCGATAGGGGAGGCGATTGAATGGCATACGGACAATGACATGCGCAAATGCAATCACCGTTCTCTGTAGTAAAGGGTCCCTCGGGTCTTCCCCTAGCGTTGGCCCACCTCAGGCACGATACTACTCGGGAAGCATACAATTATTGCGCTATTTAACATGCGAAGCCGATAGGGGAAGCGATTGAATGACATACGGACAATGACATGAGCAAATGCAATCACCGTTCTCCGTAGTATGGGGGTCCCTCGGGGGTCTTCCCTTATACGTTGACCTACCTCAGGCACGATACTACTCGGGAAGGATACAATTATTGCGCTATTGAACATGCGAAGCCGATAGGGGAAGCGATTGAATGACATACGGACAATGACATGCACAAATGCAATCACCGTTCTCTGTAGTAGGAGAGGTCCCTCGGGTCTTCCCCTTGACCCACCTCAGACAGACACTCTACACTTCCCGTTTCCCCTTTCCAACGAGAAAGTTATTCCTAAGGTGGACAGTTGCTAAGAAAACTGATTCATGTTTCACTGGCCTTAAAAGATCCAGGCTTGTCGAATCGTAACAATTTCAGAGTCTTGTGTTGTTTAATCCCAAACAAATCAATCATCATTCAAACATTTCGATCTACTCTCTTAACACGAGTAGGCGCACGGTTCTCAACTTCCTTCTTTCAAAATTCAATTATCACCTCATACGCAGGCACCTCTATTGCCCGTTTTAAAGAGCAATCTAGACCTCTCAATGTTCTGTCGTCGGTCAGGCTAAGCTAGAGACGAAATTGTCAGACGCGGGCCCGCTTTAGCAGATGTCCAAAGTAGATTCAGAGCGAGAGTCACCCCCTTTCGCAAGCACTTTAGTGCTTCAGCCATCATGCTTCAGCAATCAGGGAGTCCTTTCCCGTTCCATAAAAAACCCGCGATACCCGTGAGAGCCCTTCCATCTCTGATTTCCCTTGACTGCCCTAAACAGGAGAACGTTCACTTGAGTGTAGCTTTACTTTAGCTTTTCTTCCCCTTTTTTCAAACACCGAGACTCTAGTGCTTCACCAACCAAACATCTCCCCTTCTCATTTCCATAAAAAGGCCTCTCATGCCTAGACAGGTGACCGAGTCGTGGGAACTCTAGCCTCGGCGAACTGCTTACATTACTTTTTCGTCTTTGCTCTCTCCATTCCCTGTGCTCTCTCGCCTGCTCTACTCAGTCTAATCTCGTCGCCCGCCGCTATGACTGCTCATGGCAGTTTCCATTAGCATAGCCTGCTTTAGGCTCAATGCTCTCTCCATTTTGCCCGCTCTCTCGCCTTCTCTGACCGGCGAGAGAGCATGCGAAAGCGAGAGAGCAGGGTGACAGGATGACAGGAAGGGCTAGAGGAGATAGAGGGGAAAGGCTGTCGAGAGGCCGTCGACGACTACAAACGGAAATCATCCCGCTTTCTCGCCTTCCTCATCTCCTACATAAAACGACCAACTTTTCAATATTTTTTTGAAAAGGCGGGAATTCAAAAATTCAAATATCAGGATACACTAGAGCTACCACAAAAATGTATACATTACGTTTCATTGGCCTCCATCATCATTATTTGCCCAAATGAGTCATTTCATACATCACCACTACTTCCCATGTTTCATCTGCCCCTTGAATACGTTATCTCCATGTAATAACCAGTATGAGGCCGTCAAATTACTTTTACCGATGAGAAAGCACACAGAACGGAGAGAGATACGCATTTCTCATTCCGCCTGGCCTTTTCTCGTTCCTCGCTGGAGATATTAAGTGCATGAACTAATTTGCGCGAGAAGACGTGCGCGTTGGGATGACTTTCAAGTGCGTACTTCATGACCGAACGAGCATTGGCACGTCAGCAATTACCGTATCGCAATGATCGTACCGTACCCAAAGACTACCGTAACCACTCACTTCGCTTGCGGTCGCTGCTCTCGGGCGGCGTCGCGACGTGCGCGCCCACGTCCTGCAGGCAGCACTGGATGCGCGTCAGAGCCTGGGAAGGATTACGGTATAAATCAATCAATAATCAGCACAAGGTGTGCGTCAATGCATTAATTACAGTAGTATTAATGTTATAACTAATCAATAATGCCATACCTCGATGACGTCGCCGAGCTGGAATTCGGCGCGCGAGCACTGGCTGCGGCAGACGCTGCAGGAAATGACCACATTTTCAATTATTTTCGGAAAGTGGCGGGAATTCAAATATTTCTCACCCCAGCAGCGCGGACAGCTCGTCGATCGTGCCAACCGACTCGAAGGTGATATCATCCTTCCACCTTCAAAATCGATCGATAATTAAAGGCACAGTATTCGTCTATGTACTGTAATCGATTGATAATTGCTGATTTACTGATCGCTGTCAGTGTTTTGCGCATGAAGGTTACGTGAATAGTGTGATCAGTGGTGCTTCCAGGTCAAGGGTTTCCACTGTCGCCAACCAACGGTGATTTAGAGTAACTCATCGTGTTTTTAGGACGCGTAACCACTAGCAGCCAGAGGCAACCCAGCATCACCAACTGTGACTAATCCTGTTTTTGGTCGTTGAAACGAAGCTTTCGCTCACCAGAAGCAGTGCGAGCTAATTAACGAAAACACCAAAAACAATAACATCATCAAAACAACATCATCGTCGTCAAAACAACAACACGCTTACCGTCTCTCGTTGTTGAACAGCGAGCTCTTGCCACTGTCGCCCGTGCCGCGGTTCTGTTTGAAACCTCCCTGAAATGACAAATTTTCATAATTAATAACTAATTAATTAAGGATTCCTATTAGAATTCGAATCAGAACACGCTTAATTTATCAGTTATCTGCCCGTTCCTTTCGGCATTACTGAGGAAAGCGCGTTTGAAACCACCCAAGTATGGATATCCAATATTAGAACGATGTTTACACTCCTAAATCCCCAAGTTTCGCGACACCCATTGCAATTCTAACGCTGTTTCAGCAAGCAATGCAACGAATCTGTTGAACCTCTCTACAGCGGCAAAGTAACGCATAGGTTAGAAGCTCGCTACTTGTTGACTTCAGAATTCTAATGAAAAACACGCATCTCGCCATGCTTTTGACCGTGTATAATCAAAATACTTCCAGATTATTCAAACTTCTCGCAACTTCAACGCATTTCAGCAATAACTGCTCAGGAAACGTAGGAAGAGTGCAAGATAACAATAATAGGGAGCGAAATGTCGAAGTTCGGTCATCAAAAACGACTTACCATTCTGATCACCGAGGTGTGTAGCGTGCGATGCTGCTCCGATGCAGTGGTGGCAGTGGCAGGGAGGCGGGCAAAGGGGGAGAAGGAGGGGGCGGAGCCAAGCCTCGCCCGCCCGGCCAGGCAAGCGAGTCGAGTTGCCATGGGAGGGCAAGAGGAGAGGGGAAGCGGCTGGAAAGGAAATGAGTTGAAACAAGCGAAATGGGCAAGAATACGGCGAAAACAGTAATACAAAGAAACACAACAGTTCTATGGCGAGTGCAAAAGCCAGACAACAACGTGAAAGGAGCAGGAATAGGGATAAAATGAGCTGTGAAAGGGGCGAGTTGAAACAAATGCGACAAGAACAGCGAAACAAAGAAGAAAAGAAGAAAAACAACAACAACGAAATACAAAAAGACCGTGGTGTGGTCGGTGTGCATGCCTATTGTTACCTTTTCCCGGCTATGTTTCCGGCTTTGGACTTTGAACTTTGTTTATTTTTCTATTTAATTTTAAAATACTTATTTAATTTAGTTTGTGCAAGAAAACGGAAATGAGCAGGATACTCGGAAGTGCTCATTCGCTTCTGTCATCATGCGTCTCTTTTGACGTGTTGTGTGAGGCGTGCGAGAAAGATAGATGTTAGGAAGCTCGGGATAGAAATACTCTTGTTCTTCTGCTCACTCAATATACACATGATATCATTGAAACACAGAGGGGCTTTTTTTTCTTCCATTTTCTCAAATGTCTGATCCATCAATGGGAACAAGGAAGGCAATTGTCTCCGAGAATGACAAATGACTACCTCTTTCGGAAGCAAATTACACTCATCTGTTCCCTCTGGAGGCTGATTCCCTAGAAGCAATCATTTTCACACGGTATTGGATGATGATAGCCTAGTTAGGATTATTGTTCTCAAATTCTTTGTTCTGAAAGAAACAATTAATAGCCTCCAGTAGCTCATCCTCTGCATAAAGTCGTGGAGCGCAGTCACGGGCTGAAGTGTGGGCGCTTCTGCCGTTGGTGGGGTCTGGTCACAATAAATAAAGGTCTGGTCACAGTAAATAATCAATAAAGGTCACAGCTAAAAGATTGAAACGCATAGTTCAAAGATCACTGGTCGAAGATAGGAGACACGATTACAAAGATCAAAGACTGCATATGATCACCATGGATATCACCAGAGGAAGCACTCGACTCGCAATCTGCCACGGTCGGGTTCTTTAGGAGAAAAGGGCGAGTGGCTTCTGCGACAAGATAAGATTAGACATTAAAGATCAGTTCCTCGAATTAGCAAAACAAATTGTGCTACAGCAGTTTATTTGCCTGTGGGGCGGGCGGGAATCAGGGTTTATGGGAAGTGGTACTTCTTGCTCACGGCGGAAATCGATCAGAGATTGATTGAGTTTGATCTCCCTTCGCCGGCCATACCCTGTGAAGTTTGGATGAGTTCATAAATCTAACGGAGAAATCAGAACCTGTTTAGCTGCATGGTTTGCACATTCGGTTTACTGTAAGTACATGAACACATGCCATCTGAACATGCCCATTCTGCTCATTCATGCTCATTCAATACCACGCTACAATCTCAATGCTGCACTTACTTGTATATTGTTTTTGAACCCCAGAGTTGCATGTATAATGTAAAATATTGACTTTTTTATGAGATTCCCCTTGCCGCATGCCCGCATCGCCCTTCTATTTAGATTGAGCATGAAGCCCTGAATAAGGTAATAGAGTACATTACAGGAGCGAAAGCAGCGTGAAACGTACTACAGTATCTACATTTGCCTTGCACCTCATTCGAATAGCAAAAGCGTGCCGCAATTAAACCGAATGAAAAAAATGGACCACTACGAAAACTGCAAATAATTATGATTATTGCGATTTAAAAGGAAGACACACCCATTGAATTTGAGAAGCGATATATTTGAAAGTGAAACAAGATTTTTTATGAGAGCTCATAAGACATTGATTTATTTTATGCCCTTCAATTCTGCAACAATCAGTTCTACGAGTCCTGGCGACGTCCCCCGTGAAAACGGCGCGCTCCGGGAAACCCCGAGTGACCCCAATGTCCCCATGGATCTGGCGTAGATATTGTATTTTTAATTTTTAATTTATTGTTATCGTTCTTAGCTTCATCGATTTAAGCAAAAATGAATTCATTATCAAATTTATTCAATTGTAAAATTAGTTTGAAACAAATGGATGAATGAATCGATTCGTGCATGCGGAAATTTTCTGTGTTTACCAGTTTCTGCAGCGGAGATTCCGCAGCATTTTCAACTTAGATTGTTTCTCGTCGGGTTGTTGTTGTTATGACGCTTGTTTTGCATGTGTTTTATGTGTTTTACTTTCCAGTCTATCAGTCAACCACTGCGCTAGCCGCTGAAATCGTTGAGTCGATGAATCGAGGAGGATTCGCGTCGTTTGAGTCAGATGAGTGATTTATCGCGATTCGACCGTAACATTTCACGGGTTTCTGTTCGTATTGCGGTTACTTTGTGGTTGCAGTTGTATTTGTAATACAATTCTCGACTCTTGCTCCCTTCCCTCTCCACGAATGGGAGAGAGATGAGCTAAACCGAAGAAGTGTGAGCTCGTTCTATTGATAGTCCGAGCGAAGAATTAAAATGAAAATACTGAGAAGACACATTATTTTGTTTAGATAAGGACTTAATTAAATTGTGTGCCATTCAAATTATATGTAGCGCGCCGGAGGAAAAGCGCAGCATATAATGAGTGGGAGGCGGGGGAGGGAAGAGTGAGGGGAACCGCTGGCCCGGCCAACTGAAGAAGCGCCCTCTAAATTATGATAAAATGACAATTCTCCATTAAATATATACCCCTGCTTGTGGATGAATTGCAGGTTCTTGGTTCGGAGGCAGTGATCGGTTGGCAGCGATCGTAGACGGCGCCCGTATTCATCGGCTAATGTCAAAAGTAAGCGATTCCCATAAGTTTTTCTCTATCCACATGCACGAATCGATGCATACTATTTCTTTCAGATTAATTTTACAAATGAATACAATTACTTACGAATTTATTTTGTGGAAAACGATGTAAAAACGATCATATTTTATATATTTTAAAAAATTCCCAAATAACAAAAAATGATACCTACACCAGAGCCATGGGGTCACTCGAGGTTACCCGGAGCGCGCTGTTTGCACGGGGGATATCGCCAGGGCTGTTGGCTCAAATGATCAAAAGCCGTGTCAAAGTGGACGAAGTTTGCGCGGTCGGCGCGCGTTTTCGACCATGGACGAGTATCATTTTAATAATGTGGTACCATGAGTGTGCAGGTTATCTGCATTCCTCCAATCACCAGCGCGTGCACGCATTGAATGAACGTGATTGCGTCCTCGCGCGCAGCGAAGCGGACCAGCGCACGCTGACGCGTCTAAAAGTATCGGGCATTTCATATAGTTGCTTTCTTTATTGGTACTAAATATAGTAAGGCACGTCTATTGCGCAGATTTGCGAAATGAGTGGTTTGCGAAAGACGACTGAAGATCACTGGTCCCGACTGGAGGTTTGAGAATAAGATTACGCATGCTCCCTCACATCGAAGAATGTGGTCGACGTGAGGACGAATGAGGAGGTTAGGGTCGACCAGTTGTCCGCTGAATTTAGCTGTTTTAATGTTTATGCTTATAGAAAAAAAACGGAACTTGAGCACTCGCCCTTCAACTACCCGCCTCTATTTCCCGAATGAAGCAAACAAATAATCTCCTCACCCGTGAAACCGGTGGGAAGAGCGACCATAACAGTCAATTCGCTGCCAGCGAGAGTGTCATACGGAAACGGCGTCGCTGCGAAGAATTAGTTAACGTGCTATTTGAGAAAATGTCCAGTCGTTATCATAAAACAATCACTACCGTTCTTGTTCATCTAGTCATGCAAAAAAATTACAGTATACCTGCGGGAGGGCGGCGCAGATTCAGGCGACCAAAGAAAAATGTGATTCCCTCTAGGATGAGTATGTCCGCCGACTGAATGGGTTTCATTTACTCCTACCGTGCTATCGTTATTATAATTATTGAAAATATTCAAGCAATGTGCCAATTCCCAGCGCAGAGTTGCAGGTTCGGAATTGGAGTTACCGAAAATCTCGGGATTTCCGTCTCGATTTGCATACTGTCTCTCAATTTCGTGCGTTATTTCTCTAACGATCTGGCTCGAGAGATGGCAGAAATTCCGATTCCGACTCTTCAACCCTAGTGATTACCTCAGGTTTCGATGTAGCAACGAGCACGTAGGCCTTGCCTTCAGAAGCAGCGACAGCACGCCCAGAGATCACGCCGTCTGTAATGAATTGATTGCTTAGTTATCATAATTGTTAATTATTTGTTCTTAAATGTAAAGCTTAATTTCAAAATATTATTTAAGCAAATTGTTTAATAAACAGAAATACCAGTTCATACCACTTCGTCCTGCGACACACAGGTGATCGGCGATCTTTTCCGCTTCGGCTCGGCCAATCGCATCACTGATTAGGTAGCAACCTAAAAAACTCTACATCTCGCACATCGACCTTTTTATGAGCCCCCAATGAGCCTTTTTATCTACCCCAGACGATCATCAGAAGAAAAACTGCAACTTAACAGAACCATCTAATTTCAATTGATTTTATTCAGCAATGGACCGCCACTAATAGTTACATTATTCCCCAATACTTAGCAATAAAAACGCGAGGAAAATTAAGGGCTTTCCCGATTGTTCCTGTCTAAAAATATACATCTGCGTTGCAAGGCCATTCCGTGGTTGCCATTCAAGAAATCAGAAAAAACGTCGTCAAAGTTTGGCCGAAATACGGAATGATCTTGACGATAATTCAATTTCAAAATATGCTTACCGTGCACCACACCGCCGGAGCATCGACCGCTCTGATTGAGGGGCTGAATGAACACAAAGTTAGTTTATGAATATTTAAAAAAACTGATGAAGTATCTAACTATTCTCCTAGTGTGTCAACTATCCTTCTGCTTCTACTTGGTTTTAACCCCCCCCCCCCCTTCTTTTTCTTCTTTTTAATATCGAATCAATTTGATTGATTTACTTTCTTTTCGAAACGCTAAACATGTAAATGAGCCTCGTTTCGAAATGAGAGTCGATTTCGTATCAGTTTCGTGTCTAATCATTCGTTGAAAGAGGGAGAGAGGAGTCCGGTCTGGCTCTCTGTGTGCCGTCCACATGATAGTAAGAAGCCGCAAGAGAGCGAAAGAAGTCGGACCAAAGCAAGCGTAATTTCCCCATCAACGGCACTAGGTCGCATGCGAGCATTCGTGAGTACTATTCGCATATTCCGTGTCATTCAGTAAGCTTAACTTAATCAAAATGCTCTCATCCGACCTAGTGCCCAATCCACTCACCAGAACGAGATTCGGCTTGAGTGCAGCAATAATACCCTCGCGCCTGCGCTGGATCTCCAAAAACGGCGCGATATCGCCAGTCTTCTCCTTCAAATCGCACATTTCTTTCTCCAACTTCGCGTACATCTTCTCTGCTGATTCCTTCTGCCCCTTCAGGTTGCGTATCATATTCTTCGCAGATTCGAGACTTGAGTGCAGAGCGGACAGATCGGAATAATGCTGATTCAGCTCGAGCTGTCTTCCTTCCGATACCAGTTGTTCGACTGTAGCAAGTTTAGATTGCAACCGCTCAACCGATTTCGTCAATTTCATTTCATTCTGTTTGTATTGAGACAGAGCTGAATTGCTCGACGTCAACTGAGCGTTCAAATCATCAACTGCTTTCTTCAGTTTCGATTCGTTCTCTGTCTTAGCAGAAATTGCTTCTTCTTTCGACTTCAAATTAGCGTTCAAATCATCAACTGCTTTCTTCAGTTTCGATTCGTTCTCTGTCTTAGCAGAAATTGCTTCTTCTTTCGACGTCAACTGAGCGTTCAAATCATCAATTCCTTTCTTCAGTTTCGATTCGTTCTCTGTCTTAGCAGAAATTGCTTCTTCTTTCGACTTCAAATTAGCGTTCAAATCATCAACTGCTTTCTTCAGTTTCGATTCGTTCTCTGTCTTAGCAGAAATTGCTTCTTCTTTCGACTTCAAATTAGCGTTCAAATCATCAATTCCTTTCTTCAGTTTCGATTCGTTCTCTGTCTTAGCAGAAATTGCTTCTTCTTTCGACTTCAAATTAGCGTTCAAATCATCAACTGCTTTCTTCAGTTTCGATTCGTTCTCTGTCTTAGCAGAAATTGCTTCTTCTTTCGACTTCAAATTAGCGTTCAAATCATCAATTGCTTTCTTCAGTTTCGATTCGTTCAGTGCACTAATGGCGATAACTTCGTCTCTCGAAGTCAATTTCGATTCCAAATCTTCAATAGTTCTTATCTGGGTAGCTTCTCGGATTCTGTGTAACTCCTTCATTCGCTCCTTGTCCTTCTGCAGCGCGTATATGACGGGAGCACTTGTATCGATCAGTTCAGTCTGGATCGCCATCCGTCTGCGTTGCTCGACGATGATCGCTTTCAGCTGCTCCTCAGTGAGGCCGTCCAGCGGGATTTCACCCGTATTCGTATCCTGAGTTGCTGCAGGTGCTGCAGCAGTTGCAGGCACTGCAGCAGTTGCAGGTGCTGCAGCAGTTGCAGGCACTGCAGCAGTTGCAGGCACTGTTGCGGTGGGCGGAGAGGTGGATTCAGCTGTGGCTGCAGTACGCGTACGCGGCGACTCCGCACCAACTGCGGTGCGAAAGGATGGGCTGGAAGAAGATGCAGCTGCCTCCTCTGCTTCTCTCGCTTCGATTCTCTCCTGAGTCACCCGGTTGCCAGCGTCTTCGAGTGCCACCCTCTCTTGAATAGTTGCACCTCGCTGTGCATCTCCTCCGTCCGTTCTATCCATCAGACTCTCCTCTGGCGACGAGGTGGGATCTCCGTCGTCTCCTTCATCACGGTCGGACAATTCGATGCCCTCTGGATTATCCATTCTCGTATTTTCCACCCGCTCGTCACTATCCGCTCCGAGAGCCCGTTTGACGCGCTGAAAGGGAGCAACCATTCGACACTGTCCATTTGGAACTACTTCGGATGATCGCCGAGATGAAAATCTTATGAAGGCGAGAGGCAAGAGATTTACGGAATTCTCATCCGATGGCAATCATCCGGTTTAGGTCCTCAATTTGCAGGAAAATGTATATCAAGGACAACGCACCGCAGCGATCGATTTTCCACGGTTAGTCTTCTTGGGGGCGGGAGACACCTATAATAGAAAAATGGTTCGCATCGCGATGTGACCGATTCGTTGGAGAATTATCGCAAGTAGGCATGGGGAGTGAAGCGCAATTGTTTTGCTATCGCTTCGTTCTCGATCACAGGCAAACGAAGCGCGAGCTTCGAATCGTAATGTAAAGAACCCGATGGATTTTTACTTTGTTACAAAATCTTCATTTGTTGTTCGACGTGATATCAGCGTTTCACCCCAATCAAACACTACTAATTGACAGAAAAAAAATTAACAGATCTTATCTCTCGATAGCCTGAAAGTTCTGATATGGTACCAGTCTGACACCTCACGGGAAACACCAACAAGAATAGGTCG
>LS498788.1:5685-99962 GCA_900490845.1 Pristionchus japonicus
AAAAGAGGATCCTCGATCTTGACCGCTCTATTACGAGAGTGTTCGCATTCCGCCAGAGTGTGCATACGAGCCGAGACAAGACTCATCTTATCGAGGACATCACTGCAATGGACAAATTATGTTTGGCCTCCCTCAACAATCAATTTGATCAAACAAGCATATGACTTTTGCTCTCATGACTATGCAAATTACAGGAAAGAGTCACCAAAATTTAAAAAAAAATCGACTCACTGATCAACGAATCCGAAGACGGACAGCAAACAATCATCGGGGAGTTGAGAGAAGTGATCCTGGAATAATTAATGACTTTCTTAGTCTCACCAAAAGTCAAAAAAAAAAAGGAAAACTGAGGCAACAACTGTAGATTTCTTACCTCAAATCCGACTCTCGCACGCTTCGGAAGATGTTGTGATTGTTCGAATGCGGGGTGTCTTCTCTTGTTGTCCATTGGAACAGATTTTGCTGAAAAAAAACGCTAAAAGTTCGTTAAAAAAGCGCAAAAATAAAAGGTCAAAAAGAAAAATATTTGAATAGCGTCCTCAGTACAAAAAAGGTTCAGACTTTTCCGACTTACCGTGCAAATCGGGGCGAGTACCAATGGCGGGAATTCAAAATCCTTATTATGAAGAGAGGAGTGTATCTAATCGAGTCTGCGACCCCGTCTACCCGATGGCTGTTCCCACCGCCTCATTGCTTCTAATAACCACCAGAGGGCTGAGAAGACGAGAGAGTGTGAGGAATGAAGAGAATCAGACAATGGAATCCGTCAGACTGAAGTCATTAGTGCTTACGGTAACTGTCAAGTGACATCAGAAGTTGAGGTGAGAAGATTGGAAAGTGAAGAGTGCGAAAGTGGCGAGTGCCTAAGCATGCTCTCGAGAATGTGATGGAAGGATTAAGATTAGAGGCGAAGAGGCCATGCATGACAAGAATTATTGATCAATAGAAGAAATATGCAATATGAATAAATTTTATCAACCATAATAGTTGAGGTGAGAAGATGGGAAAGTGGCAAATGAGATCCTATGGCCGGTATTGAGAAGCATTCTCAAGAGAATTGACTTGAGAGTGAGAAGAAGTTACTGCTGACAAGAGCCATACCTAAGATACTACTGGAACATGTAAGAGAGTAGGTCAAGATCAGATTAGATAGGGCACAGAAAGATGCAAGCGAGTGAATGTGAAGCAACATGGATTATGATTCCCAAGAAAATTCGTTCTCTTTATAACACAGTGTTAATTACGTGCATAAGGCATCGAAATAAAGATCGAGTCAGTGGGCAGAAAAGAAGTAAACGGCATATTGAGTCAACATTTCAGAGTGATAAGACTAGAAGGAGGAGAGGAGATATCTAATCGAGATTGAGGTATCACCCATACAATCGCAAAGATAACAATCAAGAAAAGACAATCAAGAAAATGAATATGCTTGAGCCTTGTCTCAAAGTCATTCTTGCTTCAAATGACCACTCTCTCTTCTCTTCGAATTGCTCATTGCAATATTCCACAGCAGACGATAGAGTGTGAGAAATGAGAGAGACAGAAAATCGAATCTCGTCAGATAGGGTGGCTGAGTGCCTAAAGGTTCTTTCAAGCTCAGCAGTTATTGGGTTGTGAACGAGGAAGAATATCTCACCCCGTGGAAGGTATTATTCAATATTTACACTAACTAATTTTGAACCTATAAAAAAATGAAGACTGCTATCTTGATACCGGCGAAAGAGTCTCTTCCCCGTGTATCAAGATGTTTCGGATCACCTGTATTCATTCATTCTGAATTTTCTATTCAACTGTCCTTTTCTCTCCAATGAGAAAGCTTTATCCCCTGTCCCTTCGCGAGTCAATACATTTCAAGTTCTCATATGATCATCTTCAAAACTCAGAAAACAATGAGTTGAGGTGACAGTCTCGACTGTAGTAAATTAAACACTCACAAATTTTATTTTATTTTTAAATATGTATTCATGCAAATGATCCTGTCGAGCAAACATGTTTATCGATTTTGACGTCCAAAACTTTAAAAATAACAATGATGAAATTGCATGAAAAATCTCTCATATAATAGCAAGAAACAAATAGGCAGAGAAGTTATAGAAAATTAAGCGATAAATGCGTAGTAGTCAATTTGCACCTTTTCTTCGTTGTTTACGGTATACGTAGTCACATCTGCGCCGATTTTGGTATCACTGCGAATTTGTTCTCGAAGATATACATTTCCATATCGGTGGTTTGCCTGAAACGGAGCGAGGTTAATCGAGAATATCATTTATAGATGTACCGTAATCCCCGGCGGAAGTACGGCAAAGGAATTTCTCCAGTCAACAGCTCTAGGGAGGCGAAACTCCCAACAACCTTGGCTCGTCATCTGCATGCGGTCCTGAATAACTCATAAAATAGGTAGCATAATGAGTAAAGTGAGTACCAAGATGGATGTGTGGAGACCATCGACGAACATTGAACCGTCCATCGTGAGATGGTCAATCTTGTTCAAAATTCTCAAACACTCTTCGTTGACTTCATCGTATTTTTTGAAGAAAAATTTGTTGAGGAGAGAAACATGGACCAGCAGGGAAAGCCGTCGAACATTAGCCGGACGGATTAGGGACAAGAAACTGCAATGATGGCTTGTTGAATGTTTTCATTACGCATTCGCCTTAAAACCATACGGATGCTCTAATGATGAACGTTCCATTGCAATAACGATACAGCTAGTAATTCATTCACTCATGAGAATACTTTGCAAAGTATGTTCCGATCATAGTTCGCTAGTATTATCGCCTCTCTCATATCGTTCAAATATGACATCATTCACATAACCACTAATACTCACCCTTCTCTCAGGCTCGAATCGGTCATTGGTTCAAGCGAACAGCTTTCAAGTTCAATGTGGTAAAGACACGGCGAAGGAATGATCACCTCTTTGATGAACTTGAGGAAGTTGTCATCAAGAGACACCTGCAATCATTTTAATTTGCACATAACTCATATGATCATCAGGACTTGGAAATTTGGAGCATGTGCTACAACTTCGAATACGATTTTGAATCGTCCTGAACGTACCCAACGGATCTTGCAAGTAATGAAAGTGAAGTGGCACAGTAACTGAGTTGCGCGTGTAGTGATCTCACGCGAGATAGTCTGGCGTTGAGGCAATTCAGTTGGCCTCTGCAAGTAATTGACCCATTTACATTCTGAAGCTACTTTGCCTCAACTAGGGAGAAAGTTTTCCTACTGTCTTTTAATGTATTTAAAATAGTTTTGACTTTTCATATCAGAATTCGCGAAATATTGTTTAAATTACATGCCATTTATCACCATATAGGTGCTGCCAGTGCCAGTAACACCTAATAAGTAAGACCCAACAAGACCCAGTAATTGGCGATCAGGCAGAGCTCAAAATTTCCGACTTTGACAGTATTCATTCTTATAAGAAGGCTCCTCCTATGAGCTCCTATTTCTTTAACAAACAAGATACTACCTAGCGCTATCTGAATAACGATAGTGCATGACTAATAAAGCGATCGGCTGCCAAAACTACCCAAAACTACCCGTCACGTCGAAATACAATTTTGTGCAACCGTCTGAATGCATACCTGACCGACATCGACGATATTATCATCAGCGACTCGCTTGAAACGGAGATCGGAACAGGCCTTGTCCCAGGTTGCATTATACTTTTCGCCCTTTCGTATTAACTCGAACTTGATATCTCCATTCTTGCCCTGAAATGTGACTTTTGCTGAAGAAATTATCGCACCGATGCTTCACCGCCACTTTCTAGGAATGGTATGAGGCCTTTCGCGTAACAATCGTGCAAGGTTCAAAAATGTAGATTCACTCCATTTATGAGATTCGGTGTTCTTGAGGGTGCTGATGATGGTAAAACTCGTATCACCATGGAACTTTTGTTTGCTCTAGTTGGCGTCACGTCGAAATACAATTTTGTGCAATATCTCCTCTCTCTACTTCGCTAAAATGAAGCAAATGTGGTTTCTGGGGTTGAATTTGAAGCTAATCATGCCTGTTAGCTTCATTTTGCATAATTAATTTTAAATATTTTCGAAATTTAAAAAAACTTAATTTTTGACAGTACGGAACGCTGCTGTGAAGAGATCGATCGTGATATTCACAAGGTTTTCAAATTTATGATTGCTATCGAATTCTGCCGTGGAATCATTGAGATATTCAACTTATTGCGCTGCTGAGGCGGAAGCAAAATTGATCATATCCGCGTTCCCCTCTCCCTTGTTACCTACCACCCTGTTTTACCTCCACCCTCGACCCCGGCTCGTGCCAATCTAGAGGTTGGAAAAGGAGGCGAGAGACATATAGAGATAGGACGGAGAAGCGAGAGAGGGAAGAGCCAGGGCAAGTATAAGTGACGCGAGATCGAAGGCGGGAAGGGGAAATTGGTCCATTGCGAAAACTTCCAGTTTGAAAAATAATTAGAATTAACTATGGAAAATAAAAGTTTCAAGGCGTCGATTACAACGGGACACCATCTGGAACTAGCAAGGGTTCAAAACTAAAAACAAGTTTGAGCACTCTCATCGGCACCCACAATAACGCCTTCAAAGGAGTAATATTTTTAGAAAACAATCTATATTTTTATCGATTGCTGATAAAAGTGCCAGCCTCATCTGAATAGGCCAATTCTATTACGAGAGAAAACTCAGTGAATTTATTATAAAAGAAGGTGACCTGGGAGAAGTTGAGCTCGTCCACTCGCGACCTCGGCTCATGAGACCTCGGGAGTCTCTCGAGGCATGTGTTCAGTATGTAATCAGCCACCGCGTGGGTCTTCTTGCTCATCAGTGCGAATTGGTTTAAATCGAAACTGAAACGATTCATTGACTTATCATCCTCAGAAGTAACAACTTTCTTCAAAGCTGGACTCACTAGTTGAGTTTCATCGCGACTTCGAGCATGCAGTCGAAGGTGATTTGCGTGAAGTAGTCCTTAAATGCGATTATTGAGATACGTTTAGAGACTGGCTAGATAGTTTTCACGAGTTCGTGGATAGACCTCTTCCTAATTACACGTTAGGCGATGCGAAGTGCCAAGAGACATGTTTTTGGCCAACAATGGAGGAAGAGGAGCGAAAAGTATAGTTCGCCAGTAATAGTAATTAGTGACTCGCAAAGAGTAAACGGTTCCCACCACTTTGTCTTCTTCCATAGTCGCTCCCTCCGTTCCCTTCGGTGTCTGCGAATTAAAAGGGTTTTTGAAGGCAGTATACCGCATTTTCATCTGCATAGTATTTGGATAACACTTTCAAGTATACCGTACTTCTTCTTCGTTCTCCACCATTGCCTCCTCCACCTTCTCCATTTTCTCTTGGTCTTCCTCCTCCTCCTTCACCAATTCTTGTTCCACATCATTGCCGACCTTTCCGTCCTCCTGAATAGACTGTACTAATGACTCCGTCGATGGGAAATTATCACAAGATTAAACAATCAACAACCTGATAAGGAAAGATCGGCTCATTGTTAGTGTGATCTGTAAATTTAGCCGTTTAGAAGTGAAGGGCCAAACCACACAGCGATTTGCAATGTGACAACCCCTTGAACGACGAAATACTGTGGGAACGATTTGGGGATAGCATGCTATGATAGAGTACAGCCGCATCTGCCCATAATAGTCGCTCGCTCCAACTCTTTACGGAGGTACAGAAATAATCGTTCCACTCGTAACGCTCGATTCCGCTGGGCGCATACGCTATTTAGTGCGCATGGGCTGCCAGATCTCCTTTCTACACTGATAAGCGGCGTTCATGTAAGGGTTGTGGGTCGAATATGGGTTGGTTTTGTTCCGCCACTTTCACTCACTAAGCATGTCTGTTTTCACAAAACCCGCGACAAAAACGAGGTCATGGAAGTCAAAGAGAAAGACAAACGGTGCACACGCAACGAACAAACGGTTTCTTACCACTTCATTATCATCCATCTTCGCTTCTTTCGGTGGCTGCGGACCCTCGCCTTCTTCCAGCTTTCGTTTCGAGTCCATATTCTAAAATATATAAATTAATAACGCGAAAAAATCAAGTGGAACGCGAGTAAGGCAATCACGGCACTTCTTATTCGTTTTAACCCGATTTAATGCATTTTATTGTTGAGTTGAGGAGAAGAATAAGACTGGTTTACGTGACTGTAATCACATTTTGAAAAACTCATTAGCAATCCATAAATAATAATCAGTGTAACAGGCGCGTGGTTCAAATAGTGAGAAGGCGCGCGAGCGGTCGCGTCGCGGTCACGAGAAGGAGGAAGGCAAGGTGGAAGAGCATAGTTATCAAGGCCATCACTTGAAAAGGAAGAACATGGAGCGGAGATAGCAATATTGAGTGAAATATAGTATAAACCTAAGTTTTGTGCGAATCATGATCGCACCCGAAGATGCTTCTACCGTAGTTAAGCTGCGACTTGGCAAGTTGCCAAGTCGCTGTTCACGTGGCCAACTGTCAAATTGGCTGATTATTTCATTATCTTTGCTTCCCTGTGCAATTCAAGTCGGGAGAGAAGCCTTTTATGTCCATTGCGGTCACACGCTCCTCATCTATTAAGCTGATTCTTTCTCAATTGGCGGGCTTTTGGCCATTCACAAAGACCTTCCTCTCCCTCTCCTACACAATCGATCACTCTCTTCACCTCTCACTCAACCCGTTGACCCGAGGTAGAAGAAGGCTCCTTGCTTTCGCTCATTTTAAGTATGTTTCGTATGTCGAATTGACTAAAAGAATAACGAAATTATCACTCCTTCCTCTCTCCCTCTCTCCTCATTCACTCTCATTTCCTATATACTCTTTCTCCTCCTTCTCGCGAATGGGAATTCAAGTGATTCTTCACCTTAGAGTCCCTCGTGAGTACGACTCATTGATTGTAAAATGCCCTTATCTCCTTTCGTACTCGGTATCAATCGGTTGAGTGATACGCGTTAGTAGAGAGTGTGTGCCATTATTATTCACACGCGTTATTATGGATGTTCTTTCTTGTAGTTTCCACTGTTGAATTCGGCGCGAAGCTTCAACTGCATGTTTTTATACAGTTTTCCTAATCACACATTAATCATAATAATCAATCAGGTGTCTACTCCACCTCATCACTCAATTCTGAATGCGAGAATAATGAAGACTCTTTCACGTCAACAATCAAGCTCAGGTTAGTGAACAGACCAGATCGCGAATACTCTTTGTTCTCACATCTTCGAAACTTGACTATCTCACCCGAGTCCGTCTTCTCAAAAGGGCAACTAATTCATCTTCTTCCAGATTCGATGTCGAGATACAAGAAGGTGGTTGACTGAGCGGTGCTGCTCCATCGATAGAACAGGTTAGTATGCTTGCATACGAATTTGTCCAGGTGCAAATAATTCTAGCACACACTTTTGAGAAAACTTTGAATGACTGCCAACTTGCAAGTTTTAGAACATTTTCGAGCAAAAAAACCCGAATTTTCGTGCAATTCTGGCATCCTTGATAACCCTACCATTTTTTCGAAACTCGAGACAGAGTTTTTCGACGACTCGTTTATTTGGAAACTCTTTACAGGGACAATGACCACCTCATCCACCTCATCGACCAGCATCGCTTCCACCACATGTGCTGACCATAAACTTCATCGAACATGCCGATCCCCTCCCCAACTTTTGATCGGTCACAAATTCCACTGAACGTGCCAGTCCCCACCTCCACTTTTGATGATCGATCATCGCTTTCATTGAACATGCGAATCTACTCATCGATCTTATTATCGAGCACATATTCCACCGAACGTGTCAGTCCCCACATCCGTATGTGACCACAGAGAGATCTTACCACCAAAACTCTTTCAAGCTAGCCTACCAATTGCAAACACTAATTATGTATGATTCATTCGTAATTGATAAACTTCTCTGGATCTAATCTTCAGTTTTCTAACGGGGTTGAACGCGTTCGCTGTGGAATCTCAATGCTCGAAAGAGTTGAATTACGCCTTATCAGTTCTATTTCACGTCATAAAAATGGGAGAGAGGGGTGCTGATTGATGAAAAAGTAAGGCGAATTGTGTCAACTGGAATAATTCAGTTCCATTACTCTCCTCGAATCGTCAACTCTGTCGAGCAGATGTGTCTATCAGAGCAACATTGTCCATTATAGAGAGGAGGAGAGATAAAAACTGACACAATACCGGCTCGGTGTCGGCTTTGATCTCTGAATCCCTCTAGTCGAGAGGGAGAGGAAAGGAGAGAGAGAGGCTAGAGAGGTGAGAGAGGGGGAGATGGGTGACTTAGATCACGAGATCAAAACCGACTCAAAATCGACGCCGAGTCGATTTTGTGTCGTCTTTGAGCTCTCATCGGATTTGTTGAGGGTTCTCTCTCTCAACGAGCACGTGCTAGAAGGGGAAGGGAAGGAAGGGTCGGATCACCGAACCCGAACCCGAACCTGCAACCCTACCGTCTATTTCGTCTCCTACAACCATAAGAGCATATTTAAGTGCATTTTATGTTTAAGTATATTCTCGATCATCTGCTGATCACGAATTTGGAAGTTGCGGAGAAATTATTGTCCAACTTGAGACGAATGTACACATAGGATAGGGCAATGGCACGATGAATCATCCATGATAGGAGATAGAATAGCCGTGTGGCGACTGAGACGCTGAGTCGCTCAGTAGCCACCGGCGATTACACAATAGAGGGCGATCTAACCGCCGGAATATGACGAATCATAACTATTGTGGCGACCTAACATGTCCGAGTGTAGTGAATTACGTATTCGAATCAGTGAAATACTTTCGTATGGCTTTCGAAATAGCTACTATAAATACTGAGCTCATTTCAGAGAAAGGAAAGAGGGGATCCCCTCACTCGAGTCTACCCACCAGCACCAACATCGACTACGCTGCCCAACTACTGCGATCCACCTGCGACTACCACTCTGCCACTACTACAGGACACTACCGACGACATCATCCTTGGTTGTATCTTATGATGAGATAAAGCCCATCAATACCAGTCTTGGTCCCGTTGCACAACACCTGTTCCGACTCGAAAGAGATCGTGTCCGATGGTCATGTAGATATGGATTTCTCCAGAGTTCTCCTGGAATGATTCGACTTTCAAGAAAAGAGAGCAACATTTCGGCCGCAACAGTTGACTGTATGTCGAAAACGAAATACTCTGATAATCGTTCCGGGAGTAAACTTCTGTACTGCCATGCCATACTGCACTGTGGATTTTGGATTTGTCCCCATATTAGCCGGAATAGCTCCACGCCTATAACGTGTTTGCCTGAACATCAGTGCAGTACAGGGAAAGGAAGGTTGTTCCTTCGGAACTAGCATAACCCTCCACCCATTCCAAAAGGCCATTCAAAAAGCCCATCTTCTTCCCCTCCTTCTCAATCGAACACTCTATTCACAAAGCCATTCACAAAGCCCATCTTCTTCCCCTCCTTCTCGATCGATCACCCTGTTCACAAAGCCATTCACAAAGCCCGTCTTCTCCCTCTCACACTCAATCTATCACTCTGTCCACAAAGCCATTCCCAAAGCCCATCTTCTTCCCCTCCTACTCAATTGATCACTCTGGTCACAAAGCCATTTACAAAGCCCATCTTCTTTCCCTCCTTCTCAATCGAACACTCTGTCCACAAAGCCATTCCCAAAGCCCATCTTCTTCCCCTCCTACTCAATTGATCACTCTGGTCACAAAGCCATTTACAAAGCCCATCTTCTTTCCCTCCTTCTCAATCGAACACTCTGTTCACAAAGCCATTCACAAAGCCCATCTTCTTTCCCTCCTTCTCAATCGATCACTTCTCACTCAACACATTGAGCCGAGCTGGAAGAGCGCTTCTGGCTTTCGGTTATTTCATTTATGTTTCGTATGCCGAATTAGCTGACAGTTCAACGGAAATATCACTCCTCCCACTCCTTCAACTTTCCATCTATGCTTGTTCACTCTCACTTCCTCAAAACTCATTCTTCTCCATCTAGCGAGTGGGAATTTGCGTGCTTCTTCACCTTTTAAAAACCAGTTGAATATAGGTGAATTATTCGCATTGTCAGGTAGAATCCATTGTGTGTACTACTCATCGATCGCCCAATGCTCACTCTTATCTCTTTTTTTACTCGGTATCAATCAGTGGGCTGATACGCGTTAGCAGAGAGTGTGCCTCAATATTATTCATCACGGCTGTTTTTTCGACTGTTGAACTGAACCCTTTTGAAGCTTCACGTTCTTGTTCTCTGCAGTTTTCCTTATCACTAACATTAATATCTTCTTCATCAGGTGTCTACTCCACCTCATCACTCAATTCTGAAGGCGAGAACAATGAGAACTCATTCACGTCAACAATGCTGCTCAGGTGAGACCGCGTCGCAAACACTTTTCATTTCAACATCTCGAGGTTGGGTAAAGAAAGTAAACCACTTGGTGAACATCTTCACAGATATGGACTCGACCAGCCAACTAATTCTTCTCCTTCCAGATTCGCTGTGGACTATCGGGCAAGGACATCCTTGATTTCGAGGACGCATCGATCTACAGAACAGGTAAATATTATCGAATGTAAGGAAGACAATACTGTAAGATGGCATGAACCTATCGGTATAGGGACTTTTGAGCAACATCCTTGTAACAGTAAGTGTAAAGTTCGTTTTTAGTACTTTTCGAGCAGAGAATATCCAATTTTTGCTCGATTGTTGCACCTTATTATTTTTTATGATGAGGCTCGTGTCAGAGTGCATTAAAAACGAGGATTCGACGACTCGTTCATTTCGAATCTCTTTTCAGGGACAATGACCACCTCATCGGCCTCATCGACCAGCATTGCTTCCACCACACGTGCTGACCATAAATTTCATCGAACGTGTCAGTCCCCACATCCGTATGTGACCACAGAGAGATCTCACCATCAAAATTCTCCTGCCAATTGCTCAAAGTGCACTACCGATTGCATAAACTATTTCTGCATGATCCAACTTGTGATTGATGAACTTCGTTGGATGCTAGTTCTATCAGTGTCTAATCTTTAGTTTTCTGACTGGGTTGAACGCATTCGCTGTGGAATCTCAAGGCTCGAAATAGGTGAAATACACGTTATCAGTTTTCACGACATAATAAATTGGGAGAGAGGGGTACTGATTGATGAAAAAGTAAGGCGAATTGTGTCAACTGGAATTATTCAGTTCCATTACTCTCCTCGAATCGTCAACTCTATCGAGCAGATGTGTCTATCAGAGCTCCATTGTCCATTATTCAACACCGTAATAGATCGTCATTGGTACTGATGGGCTCTCTTACCACAACACGTTCTCTCATAGACCAGCTGCACCTAGAGATACATAGATGCACCAGAAGGCGAATTTATTGCACAGGTGTACTTGGCATATGGTGCAATCAGCACCTGGGCAGACCCTCTCCCCTCTCTCCGGACCAGACAGGGAACCTTCTGTTCCTAACCGGAAGAGAGGGCTGAGCCAGCCAGAGGTATGCATTATCCAGGGTACTTATCACTTGCTATGCTCTCTTCCCCTCTCTCCGGACCAGTAAGGCAACCTTCTTTCCTAACCGAAAGAGAGGGCTTGGCCAGTCAGAGGGATGTATTATCCAGGGTACTTTTCACTTGCTATGCTCTCTTCCCCTCTCTCCGGACCAGTAAGGCAACCTTCTTTCCTAACCGAAAGAGAGGGCTGAGCCAGCCAGAGGGAGGCATTTTCTAGCATATGTTTCACTGACCAGGCCCTCTCTTCTTCTCTCCAAACCTGTCAGGGAACCGACTGTTCCTAACCGAAAGAGAGGACTGAGCCAGCCAGTGGTATGGATTATACCAGCATGCTTATGAGCTCAGTGCAGTGAATACAGTACTGAGTGAAATTAACCGTAAAAATATTCCCATAGATACTTCTACCGTAGTGGAAAAGTCTCTCATCAAGAAGGCAACTATTGAAATCGTGGATTATTTCAGTCGCATTGCTTAGGTGGGCAAGCCAATTTTGGAGAAAAGCCTATCGTGTCCATTAGGGTCGCTCTATCATCTCGTTGAGTTCAATGGAGTTTAATGTTCCGATCGTTCTCTCGAGTACGCTGAGCGCTACGTTATTTAGCGCCGCTTGTGCTGCCAGATCTCGCCACTCAATCGCACGACCACGTGATTGCCAATGATTCCCGTCTTTTTCTTCTATTTTACCTCACCACAGTTTTCAGCTTGATTGAACGTGAACATGATTCTAAACCCGTGATTCTCTCTCATTTGGCGGGCTTTTGGCCATTCAAAAGACTCTCTCTTCTACTCCCATCCTCCCTCTCTCACTCAATCGAGTTATATTTGCGTTCTGAATTCCCGCCAAAAGAAGTGCTCTCAGCGCCCATCGGTCGTGATCTAGCACTCTCTCTCTCTCCTCGACCCTTGTGCATAGTTTTACGTCCCCCTCTCGCGTTCTTTTCTTTCTCTCTCTCACCCATTAACGATTGATCGATTACACCCGTCGAATGGTCTACACTCGAATCCTTATCAACAATACATTTCAGCTTCCTATACAAGCTCATTCTTCCTTCTCCCGGAAGCGACTGCAAACAATGAAGAAACTAAATGATTAGCAAGGTTTGTTGCACGCTTTACAACAATTCAGCTAGAACTGTTACCTTTTCGTTGACCATTATGAGCTCCATTCTCTATTTTTCTAATCACGTAGCAATGATATCTGCCAGATAAGGAAAAAAGATTTGCAGGAAGGTGTTAGGCAATCTTGCCACGGCTTAGACACGCACATTACTGCAAGTATTTCTTGTCTATCTGGTAAAGAGGACCGATACGGTATTAGAAAACCAGATAATTGGACTCGCAATTGACAATAAAAATCTATTCTGACTGAATTGTGTTGGTGACGTAGTGAAGAGAAGTGAATTTTGGGTTTACTTTAAAATGCCTTACTTTGATCATGTCGCTCAACTTTTCCCTAGCAGTATCCGTGGGGACAACCTAAGGGAGTAATGTCAACTACCTAACACGATATTATTGCAGGGAGACAATACATACTCGTCATTGAAACTTCTACCAAGTGCCATACCCGACTTCATAATCTCCATTCTACGGAGTCCCTGTCTCCCCACCACTCTCTTTGAATTGAATAAATTGATGATTATTCAAAATTCTCTGTCTTTCGATTGAATTATTCGTCACGAACAAAAAATTAGGTTACTATGTCTCACAAGGATTGCATTCTACCTCTTAGCTGTTCAAGAATAATCTCGAGTAGTTCCTTAAACAGCAACTCGTCTTCTGTCTCGTACGTTGGTCACACTAAACTTGGCAAAAAATGCGAATAGCCTGGCAGAGAGAAACGTTTACCTGACCTACTGATGTTTAGGCAAGATAGTACTTATCGGACCGAGGACATTGTTGATTACGGTAGCTGTGATTACGGTAACTGTCAAGAGACAACCGAAGGTGAGGTGCGAAGAGCAGAGATGTGCCAGAGGCAATTCTAACGCCTCGTCATTGAATTGAGCGAATGGGAAGAATAATGACTGATTACTAACACGATTCCTTTATCGCTTCAGGGATTTGACTTCTCTGTGATGTCCGGCAACATTCGAAACTGCAAAGACACAAGAGATTATTTCTTCGTTTATCATCTCTCGCAACGTATAGCAACTTCAATTTTGAATCAGTTGAGAACTCACCAAATTCACGAATTCATTGTGTGCCTTTCCCCTTCATTCTCAACCAAGACTACCTAGTTATCGTCATGTGTCGTCTCTCCGTCATGCATTCACAAAAAGGAGTTTCCACTCAATTGTCAGGTGAGTTCAGAAAGCTTCATCTACCCTATCACTCTCTCAATATCCCCCACTCTCTCATCCCTCTCTGTCCCTGACTCTCCCCGGTCCCAACACTCTCTTGTCTCATCCGACATCTCTCTTTCGGAACCACTCTCGAAGCACGTCGAACTCTCCCTCTCATCGCACTCTCGCTTCTCCTCTCTCTGCACTCTCTCCAAGTCCCTTTATATCTCGCCTATCAGCTATCACTATCGCGCGATTACACCAAAGCTACATAACGGCTCTCCTTTTCTCTGCAGAGTGACCTAACTCTTGAAAGTTTTGAAAACCGCTTGATATTAACGTAGAACCTCTCTCAATTTCGCTTTCTTTATTTTAACTCGTATTTGCGCTCTTTTCATTTACTTTTTTTTAACCGATACGTGTTCCAGCATTCATAAATGACGAGGATATCATCGCCTTTTACTTTTTTATTCGTGTTTCTGCTCCCATTCAACACCTTCGCTTCCATCTCCGAGAATGTCGAGGTCAGTTCGAACTTGCGGCTTTGAGTGAACACTTTCCCTGCTGCAATTCCTCCAATGAATCATCTCAATTGCAGTCCCTTCCCAAGTTCCCGTCCTCGAACCGACCAAAAGTCGCTATCATTGGTGCGGGAATGGCTGGGCTATCAACTGCTAGAAGGTTGGTCTTTGATCTTTGATCTATCCTCAATCTATCCTCATTGTTCGTTGATCTTTCGACCAATATCAATCGACTTCATGGCAGGTTAAATGAGCTCAACATCGCCTCAGTCGACATCTACGAGGCTCTCGACCGAATCGGAGGCCGAATCTACTCAGTTCCCTATTGTGAGTCTCCCTTGTTAGTCAGAAATCAGCTCCATTGTCCTCATCTCCTCTAATTTCTCATCGAATCTTTCTAATCGCATGCGCGCAACGTCGCGATTGATAACGAGGGGTCGAGATGATAACGGGGAAGGGGATTATACAGGGAATCCACGAAAACTGGATGATGAGACAAGGGCAAAAGTCGATTCTGTGCACCTGTTCAACTAGTTCAGTAGGACTATGACTGATCTTGATCAAAATGTTGCTTGAACTTTGATTGTACGAAAAGGAAACGTTAGGAAACGCCCATATTTTACTATTCTGCTTCTTTCTAGCAGCTTTGCTATCTGCATCCTACCTGTTACCTTGATTTCACTGGAATTTGATCCATTCTAGTCGATGGCTTCATCCAACACGGTGCACAGTTCATCAATGGAGACCAGAATCCGCTCTACGATATCGCAAATGAGCTTGGAGTAGTGTCTGATGTGAGTTTTCCTCGCAAATCTGTTGTTCTTGAAACTTATTCAAAAGATGTGAGATGAATAGCAAAGTTTAGGCATTGTATTCCCTGAATTCATTGCTTGGCAAGCAATTCTTTGTAGGTTCTCGGCGATCTCGAGCACGTCGAAGGCGGTCGATTCCTGCATGGAGACTGTGAAGTGACCAAGTAAACGTTTAACTATTCTAACTTCTCAATGAACGAACTATTTTCGAAACACTTGTGACTACTTTCCAGACAGGACCTCGACCTCTTCACTGAATTCACAGCTCCTCTCGACCCGAAGTACAGAGCAATCGCTCACGACGATGAGATCGTCTCGAGGAGAGACGCCATCTATGATGTGTACCAGAGGGACTACGCGGAGTTCCTGGTGGTATGTACTTTGATCTCCCTATTCCTAATAGTCACCGAGTAGTTTGGGTGACTCTAAAGCAGACCCAAATTGAGAAACCTATTAGTTATTGAATAGGAATGGAAGGAGCGCTCATCAAGCTTGAGCTCTCAGTACCATACAAGTGTATGATGACTTTAAGTTTTTCATTATTAATGTCGGAATTCAAAAATTTTCCTCTGTGATTGGGCTACAAAGGTTAAAACCGGAACCAGGAATTGGTTCAGACGCACAACATCACCGGTCATCGTCGTCAAGTCTTCGATGCTCTCTCCCTTACTTTCCGATCCTACTGGGAATTCGAGTGGGCCTCGGATTGGAAAGACGTGAGTTTCGAACCATTTGAGTACAATGAAGCCACGGTCGCTGATCATTTCACATTGTGGTGCCATCAGTTGATAACGGTTGCTTTGTGTACACAATAGTTCACATGCTTCAACACGTTAATTTCACGCAATTCAGCGGAAGGAACGAGCAAAATAGTACCCAGTCTCAAGTGATTATAAAACCTCACTAGTGTCTGAAAAGGGGTCATGAAGGGTGACTAATGATACCATGTTGTGAGTTTTTAGCAATCACTCCGCAATCTCGTTGACTGGGACGACAAGGGCGCAGTCGGAGTTTCGTACACAACGAACAAGATTGGATACAAGGGTAAGTCGGGACTCCGAGGTTTATTTATGAAAATGCCAAAAATTCAGTAAGTGCTCATCACAGTTATACTCGGATTGACCCTACCGTAGTTATGCATCTCGATGTTTGAATTGGCGGCACTTCGCCTGATCGTAAGGGGCGCCATTTCAAATCTTCTTCAATTCCACTACAGAATTGATCATATATGCTTAGAAATTGAGAGCTGTCAGAAATTCGAAGATGTTTGAAACGTTTTATTCAGCCATCATCGAGAAAGTAGCTGCTGGAAGGGGAAGAGCTCGTCTCCATCTCAACTCGCCCATCGGCAACATCAAATGGGACGATGAGAGTGGAGTGATGTGAGTGTATGGAATGTTGTCTCCAGTAGCTAAATGACATTCTGATCACGAAAAATTCACGATATTTCAGTCTCACCTTCCAAAATGGAACCGTTGTCGACACTTTCTATGACTACGTCATCGTAACGACGTCCCTCGGACATCTGAAGAAGTACCACACGGTTAGTAATTACCCTCCGAGTCTGTTCTCAGCCTTTCCGAGAGGAGGAAGAAACAGTAAATGTTATTTCAGAAGCTCTTCACACCCAACGTCCACCGATACAGGAAGAGCGCGATTGAGAAGATTGGTTAGGTTTCACGAGACCGAATTGATCATCGATCTCTCACTTCTAGGTTTCGGAGGATCCGCCAAGGCCTTCTTCAGATGGGCGAACAAGTTCTGGAATGATGTGGGTTGATCTACTTAATGATCTACTCATGTAGTCAACTGTTTCGATGAATCCCTGCGCAGATAACAATGTTTGCGCACTTCCAATCTGCCATCTATGCAGGAAGACCACTCAATCGTCACTCTCGCAGTCAAGGGATGCAATGGAAAGGACGAAGTGGATGCTTTCGATTCGGAGATCACTACTCTGCAGGTAATTCGTATAGCTGAGCCACTACAAAATAATGCATCGACCTTGTTTGCGCTGGTATTATCTTCAGTCACTCAACCGGTGTGTTTCAGCAACTCGGCTGGGAATCAAACACGATGGTTGCGTGGATTGCTGGTCGTGGCCCGAAACTGATTGATGAAATGGATGATGAGGAGCTCAGGTATCACATCTCATCTATCCACCTACTTCACCTATGTGGAATGTTTGGAGTGTCTGTCGTCAGTCCATTCCCTACCACAGTGAGCGTGAAGCTCCTCCTGACATCTGAGAATCTACGAATGCGAATAATTCCTTTCAGCTTCCGCATCACTGATCTCATGCGCCGTCTCACGAACAACGCTACTCTCGAGGCACCGGAGATCATTGTCAGGTATGATTGCTCAGTTTAATCACTACTATCTATAGTGTCAAACATCTAGACAGACTGCATGAAAAGGAGAGCGACTTGATATTCTAGCCATCATTCCAGACAGAAGCTGACCAAGAACGAGTACCTGCTCGGGTCCTACTCGTACGTATCCGTTGCACAGGTGAGTGCTGCGTCATCATTAGCAAATTCATTCAACTTATCCACTCTCTTTCTGTTTACTCTGTGGTGTCTATTCTTGTGCAGAGTTTCTTGATTCTAGGCCCGCTCAAAGATTCTGCACTCGGATCTGGCGATTCCCTTGAGACACGAGGGTCAAATACGTGTCCAGTTCGCCGGAGAGGCCACGCATCACAGGTAATATTTACATTCCTAATTATCGTGTCTCTTAAAGTTCCCCTCCACACCAAAAATTACCCCCACTTTTTATTTGATTTTATGAAATAACGTACCGCCAATTGCATGTAAACAAAGAAGTTGAAGCATAAATAGAGACACGAAGCTCCGCCCACTTTGAGGGGATAGCAAACCTAGAAAAACCTGCGCAAAGGGGAAACGCTGCGAATACTTGACCAAATTGCTTACTCTAAAGTGTTTTCGGTAGCTAACCTCACCCCGCACAAAGGATTTGAGGCGCATCATGATCGGGTAATTTCGGGATTGAAAAAATCGATAATTAAGATTTGAAAAGGGCGATTAGGGGGTTTAGAGTGATCAGATACAGATGCGCCTCTCAAATATGACTAATTAGAATATTTCAGGAATTTTAGAAATTTTTTTGGATTTTTCTCATTTCTCCCCGCAGCGTTTCGCAAGCGCGGGGAGAGGGGAGCGAGAGAGCGGGAGGAGGGAGAGAGACACGTGAGAGAGAGACTCCGCCCCTTTTTCTCTCTCTCCTCTTCCCTTCCCTATCGTTCAGTGTCTGCGCGCGCGTGGTTTTTGAGGCCTAACTTCGCGCAGAGAAAAGATAATCACAAACGGTAAAAAGTATGTTGTTACTGGGACCATGAGGGACACATTGAACCCGGATTTGGAACCAATGCAACAAATCGGCGATCTACGTTGGGGTCTCTAAGCATAAAAATCAAAATTTGGCCAATGGCGATTTTTTAAGCACGAGGGCTTGACCTAAGGGACAAGTGTCTCCTACACGGATTTCGCAATATACGGTAGGTGAGAGGTGATCGATCGCGATTTACACGGGGAGAGGAGGGTAGATCAGACGAGAGATGTCTCTCTTTCTCTGGCGCTCTCTCACTTCCCCTCACTCCCTCTCATTAGAGGGAGGTAAGGGGTCATTGATCTACCCTCCGCCACTCGTTGCGCGGGAATTCGAAAGTCATGTGGGTGTGGAGGGGAACTTTAAGAGTTTCTCATGATTGCGATTTTTTCTGTGAGCCTTGAACTCGTGAAACATAACTGCTCTCTTTGGAAGCTGTGACATCTGATCTTGCCATCACACTAAACACATACTTGTTCAGACTCTTCGAAACCGCGATCGGTGCCTTCCTCTCTGGACGTCGTGAGGTGAGACTAACATCGTAGTAGTATGTACCCTAGTAAGCTACTAGTAACTGAGATTTCTATACCGAGACCGACTCTGCAAAAAGTGGCTCCAATACTCCAATACTGATTGGCTTACCGTATCTTATGGGTCAACGGTAATCCTCCCCATATTCAGGCCGATCGTCTCTCAGAGGACTGGAGTGCTCGCATGGCAGCAACAAAGATCGACCTGGGAGGAGTAGGAGGCTTCAGACTGGATTAGGACACATAATAACAGTAAAATATCGCTACTACAAAATAAGCGTGATTTGACCGTCGCCTAACGTATCAGTGCTTCAGTTCGATTCCAGTTTTCAAACCGGTTACTTACTTTTACTTGTTGCTGTCCGATTCCACGTACCTTCTTCCGGTTTCGGTTGTGTTTCACTAGTCACAATCCAAACATCTCCGATCTCAAATCCATGCTGGGCAATAAACAATTGTGATAAATCGTGCACACATAATCGATGAAACTCTATTACAAAGCTTATGTGGCCACAAGTAATCATAGTTTGGAATTATGCAAGCATGGTAATGGTAAGACATACATTCAAATTCACAGTTACATGAAAGGTGGGGGAAGTAGTATTGTGCCAGTCATTCAAAAAATACAACCGCGCAGCTTATCTCATCAATCAATCTCTTACATGATGGAACAATCTTTCTTCTTTTTCTCCTGAGGGGGATAGTGAGTTGGCCGGGTGGGGGAGCGTAGCCTCCGTCCTGACGCGGGTAGTCCCCATACGACGGACCGGGCGCCTGATAGGCACCCGCCGCAGGAGCGGAATACCCGGCCGCCGGGTTGGGAGCGTACGAAGGATAGGAGGGGGCATTCTGACCAGCGGGGGGATGAGCGGGAGCGGATTGAGGGTAGGGAGCCATGGGTTGGGAGGGGTAGGCGGGAGTGGGGTTGACGGAAGGATAGGGAGAGGCGGAAGAGGCGGCATCGTAGGAGGGAGGAGCAGCCTGCAATTACTGAATGCCGTCGTGAGAGGGGTTGAGGACAGAGGGATGGACAGCTAGTTCACTCATCATTTGCATGTGTTTCACGAGGAATCCTTCTAAACGTAGATGGTTTGTACTATTTCTAAAGTTTCTTGAAGATAACAGCAAAATCACTCAAGACTATTGGATTATTAGAGATTAGTAAGGTACATATCACAAAACGAACCTTCTGGCCGAATCCTCTAATACGCAGGATACGCAGATGCGTGCCGTGGGGCATGCCGGGCAGCGGCTGATCGAAGTCGCCCCACAGATAAACGTTGCCTGCAATGATTTTTGATTGGTTAAGGATTTTGGAAACATGGAATCAGAAGGAAGCAGAACAGTACCGGAGAAAGTGGTGGTGAGACGAGGCTCGGGCATCGAGGAGGGGACTTGCTGCCACTGAAATGATCAGGTTTTTATTGAATTTATGATTTTCGGAAGTTCGTGACGAAATTTACCCCATAAACATACCTGGAACGATATCAGATCTAGCACCCAGTAGTCAGAGATTCTCTGCACGTTTTCTTCGTAGTCAATCTCGCCACCGGCGACGAGGATATATCCTGGAATATGAAAAATAATTTTGATATTATCAAAAATTTTAATTGAAGTAAAATTATAATTTTCTAACCGAAAGTGGTGTCAATGGCAGCCTGCTGTCTGGCGGGAGGCAGCATTTCAACGAGCAGGGTCGGCGTGATAACGTTAAGAGGGAGGAGGGAAAGTGAAGAAAGAGACCCTATGGCATGTATCGAGGACGAATGTGTGAGGAGGATTGCTGAAAAGAGCCCTAGATATTGCATCTTCTAAGAGATATTCTGCAGTCGAGTCTAGATTGTTTTTTACAGAACAAGCACATAAGGAATGGTCAAGTTTATACATCACTTGAAAACATCACATATAGTTGGCGAATCGTCGACAGAGACATCATATATAGAAATTACACAGTGATTGACATTACGTATCGGAACTAGCAGGAATTGTAAATTTTACTCAGTAAAAACGAACTTTAACGAAAATTTCATTTTTTTTTCAGAAATTCATACTTCTCGTTTGATTTTTTCCAATAATCATCTAAAAAACCGTTTCCCATAAGCTTTTCCCAAATAAATTTTACAATTCCTGGTAATGTGTCGAGTAATAATCCATATTAACGTTAATTTAAAAAGAAATTGACCATGAATCTAAATTGTCTCGTATTTTCTTTGAACGATGTTGTACACGCTTTGCTGGTATTCGTCTTCACTTCGTAGCACCGGGTGTCTACGGTATCCGATCGCGTATGAAACTGGGAGAGTCTCGTTTTGTTTTTTTACACACAACTAGAGACACTACCTCCATTTCGTCAGTCATCTTCCTTTCGAATTCAGCTTTCTCAATATTTCGAGAGATGAAGAATATCCATTTGCCCTTTTTGTTTTTCAGAAGGCGCTTCTGGAAAAAATACTTCCGCCGTAATTTGCATGAATTGAAATGCAAGACCGAACGAGGAAACATACCATAATTGCAGATGCCAATCCGTCTGGCTCTACTATGAGACTGGGCATTGAGAATACTCCGAAATCAGGCAGTATCTTCACAAAATCATCATCGAAGACATGGAAAGATCCCTGAAAAGTTCATATCTTACGAATTGCTATGAAACTAATCAGCGTATTTCTCAAAAAAATCAACCCGTTTCCCAAATCACCTAAATCCCTCTTAGATACTAATAAAGATCTCGAATGCTCTTACTTCTAGACTCGTCTCGAATGTGACAGATGGTAGGAGGACTCTCTGGGAGTATGACTTCAGGAAAAATTCATCGAGGATATAGAACGAGTGCGGTGAGCAAATAAGGTTGAGGTGGAACCGAGCCGATTTGACTTGGTGAAGATTGGACTGGATTCTGGAATTATTATGTTGAGCTATCAAGAGATAATGCGGGATACTTATGTAAATAAGTCGATTTATCGACGAGTGCAGTAGGTAGAAATTTAAGCACTTGTGGAGTTACCCGGAAGAATGAATATGTTTCACATGATCTAAGTTACAATGTTTAACACAGAGTTGGTGTTAAGAGATGGATAGTGGATATACACTCTACCGGGGAACTCCACAAGTACCGAAACTTACTCATGCAGAAGCGTTTCATCTTTTACATCCTTAATGGAATGAATAGTTAGTTCGAAAGAAGACTCTGGAACGGCTGACTGTGGAAGAATTGAGATTCTCCTCATAAACAGCAGCAGTACAGAATCGATATGTTTCTACAATTCGAGCTTATTGTACGGATATGGCATGCCTTTCTCACCGTGTTCATATCGAATTTAGCGAACGCGAATCTTTTTAGAAGTCTACTGGCTCGATAGAGAAAAGATCGAATGGCGGCAATGCCAAAGGGTTTCTCGACGTCCCACGGGTTCTCATCTCCCTGTAAAAGAAATTATTCTTCTCACAATGGAGCCCGAACTTGAATCTGACTTCATTCCATCCTCTACTCATTGTTCATTGTCCTGCAGTTCCCCCAAACGATGTGAGTATTCACCTCTTCCTTCCACTCTTCCCTTCCCTATCTTATGTGCCCTCGTGTGTCTACACCACACACTCTATCTCTACAAATTATCCCTGTGGCTATCAAACTGTCATTAAAGAATGGTAATTTCAGCGGGTGTTCAGAGGGAGTGAGTACAGAACCGAACTTCTATTTCGGTTACAAGAAAAAAAGAATTAATTTTTAAGAGCATACCCAACGGTTTTGACCACGACTGTTTACTACTTCTGGTGCTTTCACGAATTTCGAGGTTTTGGTGTAATCCTTGTTTAATTTGAGACGGTAGCAATGGTTATTGAACAGCAAGTAGAGGACAACTTCTCCCGGCTTTTTCTGGAATGATTTTGCTCTTATTAATTTTACATAGGGGAGAAAAGGAGGAATGTGCTACTCCAATCTATAAGTTACTCGAACAGGTCTACGATGGAATTCTGGTGGGGTATGCAATTATTTTTCGGCAAAAGGACATGTTTTTGAAAGCGATAAAATCATAATACAGTACAGAAACGAATGTTGTGGCTGCGCACAGAATCGATTTCCATTCAAGACTTGTTCCATACCCTTGCTCCTTGGTGATGCTAACTCAAACAGCCAAATCCCATGATAAAAGCACCTGTTGGACAGTCAATTTCTCCGCAATGATTTTCTTGGCTTTCTTGCGTGAAATTCTGACCAGTTGATTAAATTGTTTGGAAATAGTAGAGCATTCGTCCAAAGAGTCACTGGAATCAATGAGAGTGAGCCCCGCAAAGATAGATAAACCAGCTTATACGATTAAGTTATCTCACTGATCAAGTCGACCGAGCACCTTAAGATAGAAGTTGTTCGAAATATTCGGACGAGGAGCCTGAAATGATGCTAACAATTGTTCTTGACAATGGGCCAAGCTCAAGAACTCGATGGTGGGCTGTGAATGAGTGGGTTAGAGTTTGGCCTTTCTCCAGGTGGATTAAGACGAGACACAATAAAACGACAAAATTTTGAGAGAAAAAACCCAGAAGCAAGAAGCGCCTCCTATAAAGTTGTTGTAATTAGCGAAAAGGTGATTCGCGAACCGCGAAACTAACCCGGGTCATCTGTTTATCGGACAGAAGTTCGCCCATTGAGCTATCAATACCATATGCTTACTAAGAACAAAGCAGCTATCTTCAATGTTTATCAACTATTTGCACAATAATGCATATTGAATAGCCAGGGAACTATTAGTGGTCCGTACCTCTCCTTCATTCTCCATCCTTGCCTGCTTCACTCTTCCTCGTTCCTTTTCATGATCGATCTTACGCTTCTTGTCCATTTGAAAAGATTATTCGATTCCGACTACGAGTTCAAAGGGTAATCAGCACCACGGAATTACCTGAAAAGGAAAATAAAACCATACGCGGAATAAATAGAGCAAGGAATGCAATTGATGGATAGTTCACTCGTTTTTCATACAATTGTGTTGCGGATTTAACGTGAAAACAAAACGAGCACGTTTCCTCGACGAGAAACGGGAAAAGAATAGCGTCCTCTGTCGAAAATAAGTTTGAGGATTTCAGACTTACCGTTTCTCAGAAGCAAATCAAGTTGATCGGAGTGGGTACATGGGCGGGCGTTCAAATCCTACCGTATGCTCAAGAAGAGAAGAGGGAAAGTGTATCTAATTGAGAGTGAGACCCCTTCTACCCTATGGCTGGTCCCATATCCATCTTCGCATCTAATGACCTCCAGAGGGCAGATAAGACGTGAGATATAAAGAGAGATCCGCAATCGAACCCATCAGATAAAAGCTCTTGGAGCGCAAGGTAACTGACGAGAGTCAGTAATTAAGTGAAGAGGGGAGAGGAGAAAGTGACGTATGAGACCCCTCTGGCAGATATTTGTGATGGATGTGTGAGAAAGATTTACTGGTGGCAAGGGCACTATCTTGCACTAGATCCTTTGGATGGACTTTTTGTGGATAGGGGATGATCAGATTAGATAGCGCACAGAAGTGATGATTGGGGAGATCAACTCATCTTATTACAAGAGAAGGAATTGTCACGCCAGATGGATTATGGTTCTCCCAAACAAAGTCCGTTCTCTTCATAACACAAATGTGCTCCAAGAAATCGGAAAAGACGACAGTGTAGTTATGTAAAGAAGAAGGAAAATGCATATCTAGTCAAGTTTTCGGTAGACTGAGTGAGTATAGTAGAAGAGAAGAGAAGAATCGCATCGAGATTGAGATATCGCCCATACAATCGCCAAGATAACAAAGATGATGTAAAAAGCGGAAAGTAAAAATAGGACGAGATTGGAGAGGAGACTAAATGAAAAGTAGTAGAGGGATTATCTAAATGATAACTCCCTTCAGCCTTGTCTCAAAGAGACTCAGGCATCAAATGATCCACTAGAGGGTCCTCTCTTCTCTTCGAACTGCTGATTGTAATGTTCCATTCCGCGCTCTCAAAAGTGCGAGAAATGAAGACAAAGAGACAGTCGAATCCCGTCAGATAGGGTTGCGCAGTGCCTAAAGGTTATGTCATGTTTAGATGTGAAGGAGGACCTCACCCCGTGGTAGCTAATCGATTATTCAAACCTTACACTATTGAATCTTTGACCGATGAAAAAGTAAAGACTACTATCTTGATACCAGCGATAGCGTCTCTTCCCCGCTTATCAAGTTGCTCCTCTAAGAGTCCCATTTAGCTTACCTTTTCTCTCCAAATGAGAAAGCTTTATTCCCTGTCGTTTCGTGGCCTATACACATCAAGTTCTCATATGATTTATATTTTTTCGAAATTCAGAAAACAATGAGTTGAGCTGACAGTCTTGAAAGTAGTAAACTGAACAAACGCAGATTCTTTTCAACTTTCGAATATTTAATCATGCAAACGATCTCATCTAAAAATGGCAATGAAACAGCAAGAACAACTCAAAAGAACGATTCATGTTAGAAATTAATCAGTGACTGATAGAACATGTGAGCAGCGAGTAAATTCCAATACTATGTTGAATCATTAGAGTAGAATCGTGCTATGAAACTCCTCCCTCTACCTCCCGTCATTGAGACGAAAATATTAACTGTGCTCTCGTTCGTCTTCACATCCCAACATCGGGCACCTCGCTGGCGGATCTGATAGAGACTCAGTGAGGGCACACAACACGAAGCTTGAGAAATACCTCCATTTGAGAATGCATCGCCTGCTCGATTTCATGTTGAAAAATCTCTCTAGTGATAAAGAATTTCCACTCTCCGTTTGTGTTCTTTAGGAGACGATTCTGAAAAGAACGTATGAGTGTAATTGACACACAACGCTATGGCCGTAAAGTGAGACTGATTTGCGAGACTCGAAAGTTGAAGGAGGGAAGGATCCTTTTGCACATTCGTCTCAAACGGGTTCCCAAAATGTGAGACGTGCATTGTGCTCAGAACAATGTTTTCGGGCTATGAACTAATTCATGGTTGATGAATCTTCAATTATTCTTGACCATACACTAGTTCATGCAGTGGAAATATTATTAGGGAGCCCCCATAAATCAACATCATTCTTACCATAACTGCATGTATCACTCCGTCAGAGTTCACCAAGAAACCGTCCAGATCGAAACTTCCGTAATTGGGGAGAATCTCCATGAAATTTTCGTCCGCAGTGTAGAGTTGTGAGTATTCCTGGATTAAATAATCATCAGTTTCCTCAGATGATGAGAGGAGATTCATGCAATATAAATTGCAATCACCTCCTCATCAATGGCGCATAAAACTCTGTTTTTGTGATTTGTTTAGACTTCTCCAAATCAGATAAACGTTTTCTTGCCAACAAGGAGAATGAACTTACATCCCAACCTTTATGAAATACGATAGATGGTAGGATAACATTCTCGGAGTATGACTTCAGGAGAGCATAATCGAATATGTTTTCATCAACTTTGCTCCATGTGCGAAGTACTAGACGAGTCGATCTGGCTTGGCGAATGTAGGTCTGGATTCTGAAATTGTAATGGACAGATAAATGTAAATGGACACTTGTGCCGACCAATCGACGAATGAAATAGAAGCGCACTTACTCTTTTAGAAGCTTTTCATCTAAGGAACGAATAGTCTCATGATTGTTGCGGATAATTAGTTCGAATGAAGACTTTGGAGCGTCTGATTGAGGAAGAATGGATAGCTTTTTTATAAACTGCAGCATTTCATGATCGAAATCCACCTACAAATCGAAGTACCGATGAGTAAATTATCTCGAAAAAAACTAACCGTTGTCATTACGAATTTCTCGATAGTGAATCGGCTCAAGAGGATGCTGACTCGATCGAAAAACGCCCGAACAGCAGCAATCCGACGCGGTCTCAGGCGCTTGCACCTTCCCTGCAACGGGCACTATCCTTCTCTTAATGAAGTTTGAACTAGGACCTGCCTGTATCTTTTCTCTTTCACGACAAAAATAGCCCTTTTTCCTCTCATTTCTCATTTTTATACAGTGTTTCTCCCAAAACTGAGCTTGAAACATGACTTCCTTCCCTTGTCTAATTTCAAACGCTCTTCGATGTGTCTTTCTAAAAAACCCCAGGTTATTTTTTCACGCAGCCTCGAAGGAATGATATTTCCAACAGGAGTTCAACAAAAAGAATTGTGACCATCCACAGACTCTTTTCCGTCTATTAGTGTTGCAGGATGGAATTCGGTTTATAGTTCATAAGCCTCTCGTTCCCTTCCGGAAGTACGCGAGCGCATGTGCGAGAATAGGGAAGAGGAGAGATAAAAACAGACACAAAGTCGACTCGGTGTCGGCTTTGATCTCTTAATCCCTCTAGTAGAGAGAGATGAGGCTAGAGAGGAGAGAGAAGGAGACGGGTGACCTAGAGCACGTGGTCAAAGCCGACGGTTTCGTGTCGGGTATGAGCTCTCATCGGATTTGCGGAGGAAGTGACGAGGGTGTTCTCCCTCAAAGAGCACGTGCTAGAGGGGGGATGAAACACTCGAATGGTCGGATCACCGAACCCAAACCTGCAAGCCTACCGTCTATTTCCTCTCCTACAACCATAGGAGTAGATTTAAGTGCATACCAATTTTCGATCATCTTGTGATAGTTTCACGAATTTGGAAGTGGTGGAGAAACAATTGTCCAACTTGAGACGATATAAATCGTTTTCGATGTTCATGTAGATATGTATTTCGCCCGAGTGTTCCTGGAATGATTTGGCTATCAAGGAGGGCAATATTTTGAAAGCAAAAAAAAACGTATGTCAAAAATTGAATACTATAATAATCGTTTCCGGAGTAAACTAGTACACAACCATCCTATACTGCGCTGTTGCCCCTCATTTTTGCCGGAACAGCTCCACGCCTAAAACGTGTTTATCTGGACAACAGTGCAGTACAGGGAAAGGAAGGTTACGACTGCGGAACTAGCATAACCCTCGTAAATTCATTGCGGATCCAAATATAGACGGCCCTTTTACCTGACTGACTGTGAGTTTCGAAACTACAATTTTTCCTGCGTTCTTGCGACTCGAATTGATCAATTGTTTGAATTGTTCTTGCGTTCTTCCGATACATTCCAACCAATTGTGTGAAATTTCCGATAGAGTAACACACTCATCCAAATCTCTACTGCAATTTATCAGACCAATTAGTTGATACGATTTTGTTATCTTACTGATTCAGTCGACCTAGAACATCAAGCCAACAGTCATTTGAAACACGTAGTCGAGGAGCCTGAAAACTTACATTCACTTACTGAGAACAAACAAGTCGTTTCTAAAGTCAACCTATGTCATTTACGCAAAAACTCGCATAATAACGAAAACTGATTTGAAAAGTAACAGCAAACGACTGTACTTCTTCTTCGTCATCCATATTTGCCTCATCCTCTCTTCCTTGTTCCTCCTCCTCCACTTTCTCTTGTTCCTCATCATTGTTGACTTTTCCGTCCTTCTGAATAGACTGTTCTAATGACTCTGTCGATACACAAGATTAACGATAAACAAACTGATAAGGAGGGATCGACTCATTGCTAGTATGACCACAAGTTGTTGTGCCAGCCGTTGTTTAGAAGTGGCAGGCAAAAAAACATTTCATCAACGAAAACTGTTTGCTACGTGCCAACCCCTTAGAACGAGCAAAACGTGAGGGGATGATTTGGGATATCTGAGGAAATTTAGAGTCAAGATGTTTAAAACCATTATGGTCGCTCGCTCCAACTCTTCACGGAGGTACAGAAAAAATCGTTCCACTCGTAACACTCGATTCCGCGGGGCGAATACGCTATTTAGTGTGCTTGGGCTGCCAGATCTTTCTATACTGATAAGCGGCGTTCATGTAACGGTTATGGAGCGAATATGGGAGACTTTTGTTCCGCCACTTCCGCTCACCAAACATGACTGTTTTCTCAAAATCCGCGGCAAAAATGAGGTCATGGAAGTCAAAGAGAAAGACAAACGGTGCACACGCAATGAACAAACGGATTCTTACCACTTCATTATCGTCCATCTTCGCTTCTTTCGGTGGCTGCGGACCCCCGTCTTCCTCCAGCTTTCGTTTCGAGTCCATATTCTATAATATATAAATAAATAACGCGAAAAATAGCGAAAAATAGTGGAACGCGGCGAATAACGGCACTTTTTACTCGTTTTAGCCCTACTTCATGCATTTTTGTTTTGAACTTGAGCTGAAGAAAGACTTGTTTACGTGAATGTAATCACATTTTGAAATACTCATTAGCAATCTATAAATAATAATCAGTGTAACAGGCGCGTGGTTCAAATAGTGAGAAGGCGCGCGAGCGGTCGCGTCGCGGTCACGACAAGGAGAAAGGAAAAGTGGAAGAGCATAGTTATCAAGGCACCACTTGAAAAGGAAGAACATGGAGCGGAGTTAGCAATATTGAGTGAAATATAGTATAAACCTAAGTTTTGTGCGAATCATGATCGCACCCGAAGATGCTTCTACCATAGTTAAGCTGCGACTTGGCAAGTTGCCAAGTCGCTGTTCACGTGGCCAACTGTCAAATTGGCTGATTATTTCATTATCTTTGCTTCCCTGTGCAATTCAAGTCGGGAGAGAAGCCTTTTATGTCCATTGCGGACACACGCTCCTCATCTATTAAGCTGATTCTTTCTCAATTGGCTGGCTTTTGGCCATTCACAAAGCCCTTCCTCTCCCTCTCCTACACAATCGATCACTCTCTTCACCTCTCACTCAACCCGTTGTCCCGAGGTAGAAGAAGGCTCCTTGCTTTCGCTCATTTTAAGTATGTTTCGTATGTCGAATTGACTAAAAAAATAACGAAATTATCACTCCTTCCTCTCTCCCTCTCATTTCCTATATACTCTTTCTCCTCCTTCTCGCGAATGGGAATTCAAGTGATTTCTTCACCTTAGAGTCCCTCGTGAGTACGACTCATTGATTGTAAAATGCCCTTATCTCCTTTCGTACTCGGTATCAATCGGTTGAGTGATACGCGTTAGTAGAGAGTGTGTGCCATTATTATTCACACGCGTTATCATGGATGTTCTTTCTTGTAGTTTACACTGTTGAAACCGGCGCGAATCTTCAACTGCATGTTTTATGCAGTTTTCCTAATCACACATTAATAATAAAAAATAATCAATCAGGTGTCTACTCCACCTCATCACTCAATTCTGATGGCGAGAACAATGAAGACTCATTCACGTCAACAATCAAGCTCAGGTTAGACCAGATCGCCAATACTCTTTGTTCTCACATCTTCGAAACTTGACTATCTCACCCAGTCCGTCTTCTCAAAAGGGCAACTAATTCATCTTCTTCCAGATTCGATGTCGAGATACAAGAAGGTGGTTGACTGAGCGGTACGGCTCCATCGATAGAACAGGTTAGTATGCTTGCATACGAATTTGTCCAGGTGCAAATAATTCTAGCACACACTTTTGAGAAAACTTTGAATGAATGCCTTCTTGCAAGCTAAGTTTTAGAACATTTTCGAGCAAAAATCGCGAATTTTCGTGCAATTCTGGCAATCCTTGATAACCCTACGATTTTTCGAGACTCGAGACAGAGTTTTTCGACGACTCGTTTATTTCGAAACTCTTCTCCAGGGACAATGACCACCTCATCGGCCTCATTGACCAGCATCGCTTCCACAACACGTGCTGATCATAAATTTCATCGAACGTGCCGATCCTCTTCCCAACTGTTGATCGGTCACGAATTCCACTGAACGTGCCAGTCCCCACCTCCACTTTTGATGATCGATCATCGCTTTCATTGAACATGCGAATCTACTCATCGATCTTATTATCGAGCACATATTCCACCGAACGTGTCAGTCCCCACATCCGTATGTGACCACAGAGAGATCTCACCATCAAAATTCTCCTGCCAATTGCTCAAAGTGCACTACCGATTGCATAAACTATTTCTGCATGATCCAACTTGTGATTGATGAATTTCGTTGGATGCTAGTTCTATCAGTGTCTAATCTTTAGTTTTCTGACTGGGTTGAACGCATTCGCTGTGGAATCTCAAGGCTCGAAATAGGTGAATTACACGTTATCAGTTTTCACGACATAATAAATTGGGAGAGAGGGTTACTGATTGATGAAAATGTAAGGCGAATTGCGTCAACTGGAATCATTCAGTTCTGTCACTCTCCTCGAATCATCAACTCTATCGAGCAGACGCGTCTATCAGAGCAACATTGTCCATTATTCAACACCGTAATAGATCGTCATTGCTACTGATGGGCTCTCTTACCACAACACGTTCTCTCATAGGTCAGCTGCACCTAGAGATACATAGATGCACCAGAAGGCAAGTTTATTGCACAGGTGTACTTGGCATATGGTGCAACCAGCACCTGGCCAGACCCTCTCCCCCTCTCTCCGGACCAGACAGGCAACCTTCTGTTTCTAACCGAAAGAGAGGGCTAGGCCAGCCAGAGGAATGTATTATCCAGGGTACTTATCACTTTCTAGGCTCTCTCCCTCTCTCTCCAGAGCAGACAGGTAACCTTCTGTTCCTAACCGAAAGAGAGGTCTGAGCCAACCACTGGGATGGATTATCCAGCATGCTTATGAGCTCAGTGCAGTGAATACAATACTGAGTGAAATTAACCGTAAAAAAATTCCCATAGATACTTGAAAAGTTTCTCATCAAGATGGTAACTATCGAAATCGTGGATTATTTCATTCGCATTGCTTACGTGGGCAAACCAATTTTGGAGAAAAGGCGATCGTGTCCATTAGGGTCTCTCGCCTCATCTCGTTGGGTTCGATGGAATTTATTGTTCCGATCGTTCCCTCGAGTACGCCGAGCGCTACGTTATTTAGCGCCGCTTGTGCTGCCAGATCTCGCCACTCAATCGCACGACTGCCACGTGATTGCCAATGATTCCCGTCCTTTTTCTTTTATATTACCCTACCACAGTTTTCAGCATGATTGAACGTGAACATGTTTCTAAACCCGTGACTCTCTCTCATTTGGCGGGCTTTTAGCCATTCACAAGGCTTTCTCTCTCTCTCTCTCTCTCTCTTCTTTTGTTCAGCCTCCCTCTCCCACTCAATCGATCGCTCTCTTCACTCATTGATCACTTCTAGCTGGAAGAGCGCTCTTTGTTTTCTTTCTTTTTAAGCTTGTTCAGTCTTTCAAAAGGAATTGAGCATAGAGAGTGGCATTTGTGATTTGAATTCCCGCCAAAAGAAGTGCTCTCAGTGTAGAGTATAGGTCCCCGCGTGACCTAGCCCTCTCTTTCTCTCTCTTCCCTTGGTCACTCCCATATCGTTTACGTTCCCCTTCCCCCGTTATTCTCTAAAGATTCTTCTCTCCCACCATTGACGCCATTTATTGATGGATTGCATTCGTCGAATGACCTATATAGAAACCGACGTTATCTCTCTACTCTTTCCTTGGTCATTTCTTTATGATCCACATTCCTCTTCACCCGTCCTTCTCTATACTTCCTTCACTCCCTCCTCTTCATTCTATTTAATTATCAATTGCCTCCCGTCTGACCTACCCATTAATCCTTATCAATCTATACATTACAGCTTCCTACACAAGCTCACTCTTCCTACTCCCTGAAATGACTGCCACAGTGAAGAAATATATGGATTAGCAAGGTGTGTTGCACGCTTTGAGACAATTCAGTTAGAATTGTTACTATTTCTTGACAATTATGAGCTCAATTCTCGATTTTTCTAATCACGTACTAATGCTATCAAACAGATAGGGAAACAAGATTTGCAGTAATGTAAAGGTGTTAGGGTTTCCCACGCAAGGGCGGGCTGTGCCACCCCAAGCCAATTCAGCGTTCAGTCCGTCCTGAGTAATGAGCGACCTATGTGAGCAGTGAAATTATGAATAAATCTAAAATAAATAAAGCTTTCTTCCAGCACATTTCCCGAATGGAGGACTTCGTAGTGCAGATGTCGGAGCGAGAATCTATTTCTTGAGCAGGTGAGCTGATCTTTGATTCCTCCTGACCAATCCTCGTTTACATTCTCCCCGAGGATGTGTCGCCTACCTCATTCTCACTTACCCTATCTCCTCCCTCTCGTTCTCATCCATTTAACGTGCCAGAGTGCGTGACCACTCGTGTCACGACGCGCACACTCACATTACTGCAAATATTATTTATCTATATGGTAGAGAAGATCGATACGAGACTAGAAAACAGGGCAATTTAGCTGTTAATTGATAAGGAAAAGGTTTTGTGACTGAATTGGGTTGGTTACATGGGTTAGAGAAGCTATTTGTGGGGTTACTTCAAAAATGCTATTTTACTTTGGTCATGTGGCACATCTTCTCCCTATCATTATCCGCACGAACAATCTGAGGGGGAGCTTCAACTATCTAACACCTATTTTTGCAGGAAGCCAATACATACTCGTCATCACAATTTCTACCAAACACTGAACCCGACTCCATCATCTTCATTCTACGGAGTCCCAGCCACCCCATCAATCTCTTTGAATTAAATAAATTGATGATTATTCAAAATTCTCTGCCTGTCGACGTTAATTAAACATGTTGAACCAGAATATAGGTTACTATGACTAGGTTCTTCTCTGTTCAAGATTAATCTCGAGTTGTTCCTTAAACAGCAAGTCGTCTTCTGTATCTTCTCTTTGGTCACACTAAACTTGGCAAAAAATGCGAATAGCCTGGCAGAGAGAAACGTTTACCTGACCTACTGGTGTTTAGGCAAGATAGTACTTATCAGACCGAGGCCATTGTTGATTACGGTAGCTGTGATTACGGTAACTGTCAAGAGACAACCGAAGGTGAGGTGCGAAGAGCAGAGATGTGCCAGAGGCAATTCTAACGCCTTGTCAATGAATTGAGCGAATGGGAAGAATAATGACTGATTACTAACACGATTCCTTGATCTTTTTTGACTTCCCTGTGATAACATTCGAAAAGGTATCATTCGAAACTGCAAAAACACAATATGAGGCCGTTCGCCTAAGGTTCAACAGCTCTCTGGAACAGGTAAAAATCTGAAATGACCCCAAAGTTGGCCCTAGGGGTTCATTTGGACCCTCTACCCGAAAATCTATGCCATTTGGTCATAGGTCCATTTTCGGCTCCTGGGGTTCCACCCCCTTGTACTCACGAAAAACTAGTTTTTGGCGTGTTTCTATGCCTAAAAGTGGTCAAAATCGCCTAAAATCTCGCGATATTTGTCAGAATTTCGAGCTCTATCGATTGGCTATTTTGTCATTTTTTTTATGATTTTTCGTTTCCCCGAAAACTATCGATTTTTGAACCGACACTTATCAAGAGCAAAGCGGTCAGTCATAGCAAGAGCACTCTCTCCTGATCATTTTGCGCCCTTGGGCGTGTTATTTGACTTTTGCGGACGCTTTTTACATCGATTTTAGTGAGAACACGAAAAATAAAAGTGCCCGTATACTACCATTATGGTGCATATTTTGTAGAGCCGAAGTAGCCGATCATTTTTTGGTAACACATTATGCCATTAAAACTTCTCAGTAAGAAGTTACAGGTGCTTAAAAAGTCATTAAAGTGAATCTCATGAAAATGACTAGTTTGCCCCATTGTAACTTCTTACTGAGACGTTTTAAGGGCACAATGTGTTAACAAAAAAATGATCGGCTACTTCGGCTCTACAAAATGAGCACCATAATGGTAGTATACGGGAACTTTTATTTTTCGTGTTTTCACTAAAATCGATGTAAAAAGCGTCCCCAAAAGTCAAATAACACGCCCAAGGGCGCAAAATGATCAGGAGAGAGTGATCTTGCTGTGACTGACCGCTTTGCTCGTGATAAGTGTCGGTTCAAAAATCGATATTTTTCTGGGGAACGAAAAATCATCAAAAAATGACAAAATAGCCAATCGATAGAGCTCGAAATTCTGACATAGGACACGAGATTTTGGGCGATTTTGACCACTTTTAGGCATAGAAACACGCCAAAAACTAGTTTTTCGTGAGTATAAGGGGGGTGGAACCCCCGGAGCGGAAAATGGACCAATGACCAAAAGGCGTGTATTTTCGGTTAGAGGGTCCAAAAGAACCCCTAGGGCCAACTTTGTGGAGATTTCAGCTTTTTACCTGTTCCAGGAACCCGTTGAACCTTGTTGAACCTTAGGCGAACGGCCTCATATATTATTTCTTCGTTTATCATCTCTCGCAACGTATAGCAACTTCAATTTTGAATCAGTTGAGAACTCACCAATTTCAGAATTCATTGTGTGCCTTTCCCCTTCATTCTCAACCAAGACTACCAAGTTGTCGTCATGTGTCGTCTCTCCGTCACAGATTCACCAAAAGGGCCCAGGCAACTCAATCGTCAGGTGAGTTCAAAAAGCTTCATCTACTTATCACTCTCCCCTTTTCCTCCAATCTCACCTTCCTCTCATTCCCTGACTCTCCTGGATCACCACACTCTCTCTCTGCTCATCCGTCATCTCCCTTTCGGAACCACTCTTGAAGTACGTCGAACTCTCTCTCTCATCTCTCTCTAGCTTCTCTCCTCTCTCTGCACTCTCTCCATTTCCCTTTATATCTCGCCTATCAGCTATCACTATCGCGCGATTACACCAAAGCTACATAACGGCTCTCTTTCTCTCTGCAGAGTGCGCTCACTCTAGAACTGCTTGATATTGCAGCAAAACCTCTCTAAAGCTCAATTTTTTATTCAAATTCGGTGTCCCGTTCGTTGTCGTGGTTATCCATAGTGAATCCGTGTTTCAGGAACAAGAAATGGCGAGGATATCATCAATCGTCGCTGCCCTACTCGTCTTGCTTCTCCCATTAAACACGTTTGCTTCCATCTCCAAGCATGTAGAGGTCAGTTGCACTCGTACGTGTAGCTGAACGATCAGATCTTCTTAATTTTATCTCTCATCCATCTCCTCCTATCTTATATCTATCCCCCCCCCTTCCATCTTAAGACAAGAGTCAACTGTTATGATTTCTTCACATAAAAATTAATACTGTATCTCGTTGCGCCCACGAGCGTAGATAAAATATAATATATATACTTGTAGCTTTCCGTGAACAATTTCTCCCAATCCCTAAAATGAATCATTCCAATTCAGTCCCTCCCGAAGTTTCCCTCATCCAACCGACCGAAAGTCGCTATCATCGGTGCAGGAATGGCTGGCCTCTCAACAGCTATAAGGTCGTTCTTTGATCTTTGATCTATCCCCAATCTATCCTCATTGTTCTTTGATCTCTTGAAGCTTTTCAATCGGAATGATTTCAGGTTGAACGAGCTCAACGTCGCCTCAGTCGACATCTACGAGGCTCTCGACCGAATCGGAGGCCGAATCCACTCAGTTCCCTATTGTGAGTCTCCCTTGTTAGTCAGAAATCAGCTCCATTGTCCTCATCTCCTCTAATTTCTTATCGAATCTTTCTAATCGCATGCGCGCAACGTCGCGATTGATAACGAGGGGTCGAGATGATAAGGAGGAAGGGGATTATACAGGGAATCCACGGAAACTGAGTGATGAGACAGGGTCGAAGGTCGACTGTATGCAATCCATCAACTAGTTCAGTAGGGCTATGACTGATCTTGATCAAAATGTTGCTTTGATTGTAACTTTGATTGTACGAAAAGGAAACGTTAGGAAACACCCATATATGTTTTGTATTTAAAAATATTTTGCTATTCTGCATCTTTCTAGCAGCTTTTCTACCCGTATTCCACCTGGAACCTTGTATTCGCTCAAATTTGATCCATTCCAGTCGATGGCTTCATCCAACACGGTGCCCAGTTCATCAACGGAGACCAGAATCCGCTCTACGAGATCGCTAATGAGCTGGGAGTCGTTTCTGATGTGAGTTTCCTCTAATTCTTCCATAGTTTGATTGTTCATGAAACGTATTCAAAAAGTGTTATTCTGTCGTAATTCAGAGACTGTTGTCTCTCGATTTAGAGTTGGATTAGTAATGTCTGCAGGTTCTCGGCGATCTCGAGCACGTCGAAGGCGGTCGATTCCTCCATGGAGACTGCGAAGTGACCAAGTACGCATCAATCCAATTGATCTCAAAGAACGACTCTTTTAGATCACTGTCAATTGCAATCATATTGCAGACAATACCGCGACCTAGTAAACATCAAACTATTGAAATTTCTCAATTAGCGATCTATTTTCGAAACACGATAGATTGTTACCATTTTCCAGACAGGACCTCGATCTCTTCACTGAATTCACTGCTCCTCTCGACCCGAAGTACCGCTCTATCGCTCACAATGATGAGATCGTCTCGAGGAGAGACGCCATCTATGATGTCTACCAGAGGGACTACGCGGAGTTCCTGGCGGTAGGATCTTTCATCTCTCTACCATACATGTGTGTTATGGCTAGAAGTTCTTTGATGTGCATTTTTATTGTCAGAATTCACTAGCTTTCCCCTGAGATTGGGCTACAAAGGCAAAAACCGGAACCACGGATTGGTTCAGACCCACAACATCTCCGGTCATCGTCGTCACGTATTCGATGCTCTCTCCCTCACTTTCCGATCCTACTGGGAATTCGAGTGGGCTTCGGACTGGAAAGACGTGAGTTTCGATCCCTGAGGATACAGTGAAGTCACAATCGCTGATCCCTTCACACTGTGGTACTGGAGTTAATAACGATTCCTTTGTGTGCACAATACTTCACGCGCTCAACTCCCATTCTCACTCAATTCAGCGGAAGGACCGAGCAAAATAGTGTCCAATCGCTCACAGCGGATAGGAAACCTCTCTAGTGTTCTCAAAGGAGTCATAAGGTTGAATAATGTTGACACAAGATAAATTTTCAGCAATCCCTCCGCAATCTCGTCGACTGGGATGACAAGGGCGCCGTCGGAGTGTCATACACGACGAACAAGATTGGATACAAGGGTGAGTTGGTGCTAAATGAATAATTCAATAGAAAATAGCTGATAGAAATCATATTCGTGCTCCGATTGACCCTACAGTAGCTATGCATTTCGAGATTTGAATTGGCGCCTCTTTGCCTGATTGAAAGGGGCAGAAATTCAATCTGAGTAAGAGATCAGGTATTCGAACATCCTCTGAATTGTTTTCTTCAGCAATTATCGAGAAAGTCGCTGCTGGTAGAGGCCGCGCTCGTCTCAACCTCAACTCACCCATCGGAAATATCAAATGGGACGATGAGAAGGGTGTGATGTGAGTATTTGGATCGTTTTTTCTAGAAATTGAGCAGTCTAATCTCGTAAAATTATAATACATTTCAGTCTCACATTCCAAAACGGAACCGTCGTCGACACTATATACGATTACGTCATCGTAACGACGTCCCTCGGACATCTGAAGAAGTATCACAAAGTAAGTGATTACTAGAGCTGTGAGTCAGGGAAGAAGAAATAAAATTGATAATGAGCTGTTGAATTCAGAAGCTCTTCACGCCCAACGTTCACCGATACAGGAAGAGCGCGATTGAGAAGATTGGTTAGGTTTCACGAGATCGAATTTGATCTTTGATCTTTCATCTTCAGGTTTCGGAGGATCTGCTAAGATCTTCTTCCGATGGGCGAACAAGTTCTGGAGTGATGTGAGTTCATCTACTCATTCATCTACTCATGTAGTCGTCATTCTCAAGACCATCCATGCAAAGATAACAATGTTTGCCAACCTGCCATCTATGCAGGAAGACCACTCGATCGTCACTCTGGCAGTCAAGGGATGCAATGGAAAGGACGAAGTCGACCCATTCGACTCCGAGATCACTACTCTGCAGGTAGAGTGAAAGCTAAGCCCCCACATCAAGCTCAAGAAACTCATCCACTCATCACATTTTTGTTCTGGTGTCTGCATATGTTGATCAGTACTAGATTTCTTCAGCAACTCGGCTGGGAATCGAACACGATGGTTGCGTGGATAGCCGGTCGTGGACCGAGGCTAATTGATGAGATGGATGACGAGGAGCTCAGGTACTATCATAGACTCCTTCAGTTTCTAAAAGAAGATTGTTTCAGTTTCCGCATCACTGACATCATGCGTCGTCTCACCAACAACGCTACTCTTGAGTCTCCCGAAATGATCGTCAGGTAATATAGGCCGAGACACTGGGCTTCAAGATAAGGGCTAATTCATCATCCAACGTTCATTACAGACAGAAACTGACCAAGAACGAGTACCTGCTCGGTTCCTACTCATATGTATCCGTTGCCCAGGTCAGCATTGCGTCATCGCTACTCAATCTTATGGCCTATCTTACTTCATATGGTCAAAATTACATAATATTTATCAATTTGATTCAAATTTCTTCCTTTCAGGCTCGCTCGAAGATTTTGCACTCGGACCTAGCCATTCCATTGAGACACGAGGGTCAAATACGTGTGCAATTTGCGGGAGAAGCCACGCACCACAGGTGATATTTACATTCTGAGACCAAGTTTCTCTCACTAGTTTCTCATGATTACGATATTTTATGTGAGCCTTGAGCTCGTGAAACATAACTGATCTCTTTGAGAAGAGTTAAATCTGGTCTTGGCATGATATCACATTCTGATCCCAACTGTTCAGACTCTTCGAAACTGCAATCGGAGCTTTCCTCTCTGGACGTCGTGAGGTGAGACTACTTTATTGCTTCAATATTGATTGGCTTACCGTATCTTATGGATCTACAGTAACCCTCCCCTTATTCAGGCCGATCGCCTCGCTGAAGACTGGAGTGCTCGTATGGCATCTTCTAAACTCGATCTCGGTGGAGTTGGAGGCTTCAGACTGGATTAAGACACCTTATTACCGAGCCAGAACAATCCCAGTACTGATCATCAATTTGCCTCGCGCTGTTCGGTTCCCCTAGAACTACCGTAACCCTTACCTTTACTGGTTGCTGTCCGAGTTCCGGTTGTGTTTCACAAGTCATAATCCAAACATTTCTGCTAATACCGATCTCAAACCCGTGAAGGGCAATAAACAATTGTGATAAATAGTGCACACATAATTGCTTAATCTCTATTACAAAACTTTATTTGGACACAAGTGATCATAGGCCGCCGGATTGGGTGCATAGGATTTTCTGAACAGCAGGGGAAGAGCGGGAGAGAATTGAGGGTAGGAAGCCATGGGTTGGGAGGGGTAGGCGGGAGTGGGGTTGACGGAGGGTTAAGGAGAGTATGAGGGAGGGTCCGAATGCAATTACTGAATGCCGTCCTGAGATGGGTTGAGCACAGAGGGGAGGACTTTGAAGCGGAGGCTTCAGAGTGCATTAGATACACGATTGACGTCAACGCTCTATTTCAAACTTGTGTGAATTGTAGAATAGTAATGAATGGTGAGAAGAGGAAGAAATGCAAGTAGTATGAGTCAAGAGTAGTATAACCAATCAAATTTGCAATGAAGTCAACTAATCATGTTGTAAACAGTGATTGGACAACATTGGAGGAACAGAGCTCACCAAATCGTAATTGCATAAGAGTGAGTGATTAGACTGAGAAAGAGGAAGCGTAGAATCGAGATCTAGCGAGAAAGAGTCTTCCCATCTCACCACGATGTATCTCAACATCGGTTATGAATCGCTCTAAAATGCATGTGCAACTGTAGTGAACTATAGAGATAAAATCATGGTTCTTCCTTCGTAATTCAGCGCTTTGCATTGTCAAATCGAGCTTATATATTTACTGCATAAACATCCAACAAATGTTGAACACACAAGTTTATCGGTTTTGCTGTCCAAACCTTTAGGAACGAAAAAAAATGGTAAAATTGCATGAAAAGTCTCTCATAAAATACTAGAGAACAATTTTACGGAATAGATTTGAGTTAAAAACATTAACCAACGTAAGTGTTGCGGAAGTCAATACGCAACTTGACTTCGTTGGTCAATACGTAAGGTTGCAGAAACGCGCCGAATCTGAAGCCATCTTCATCAACTGATCCCCGAAGATTTATCATTCCATATTGATGAGTTACCTGGAACGGAACGAGATGGCTAAGGAATATCATGTATAGACGTACCGTAATCCCCTGCGGGAGTACGGCGAAGGCAGTGTTCCAATCGACAGCTTTGGGAAGGCGAAACTCCCAGTGACCACTGTTCGTCAAGCGCATGCGCTCCTGAATAACTTCATTAAATTGGTTGAATTAAATCATGAGTAAAGTGAGTACCAAGATAGATGTGTGTAGACCATCGACGAACATTGAACAGTCCATTTTTAGCCAGTCAATGTGGGCGAGAAGCTCCAAAGTTTCGTCATTGACTTGATCATATCCGTTGATGAAGAACTTGTTGATCATAACAGCACGGAGGTTTGCGGAAAGCCGTAGAACATTACCCGGACGGAGCAGAGACAAGAATCTGCAATGGTGGAGTGCTGAATGCCATTTCGCATTCATATTAAACAAAACGGACGTTCTCTCTAAAGCTCTAAAGCCCCAACTCGTAATTCATACACGCATGATAATACATCGACGGACTATTTTCCGATCCTTGCTATTACATCTCTAATATTCGGACTCGTTTAATTTCTCACCAATCGATAATAAAATTTCATTTTTCCCTTCTCACGTCCCCCCTTCGTACCCACAAATATTCGACCTGAGTGGGAAAATATCATTGTTATTCTTAAAATGATCCACCACTATTACTCACCCATCTTTCGAGCTCGCATTGGTGGGTGGCTCGAGTGAGCAATTGTCCAGTTCTACGTGGCGAAGAGACGGCGATGGGATAACCACCTCATTGAGGAATTTGAGGAAGTTGTCATCAAGAGACACCTGCAATTATGTTATTCGCAGATAACAAATTTGTTGCAAATGAGTACAGGATCAGGGCATGCGCTACAACTTCGATCAGTTGTAGCGCATACCCTGATCTTGTACCTTACTCATCCCTTCATACCCAGTGCAATCTACACTTCTCGTAGTTGAATCGGCTGAGCAGCAGAGTTGCTTCAGTTGTGATCTCACGCGAGATAGTCTGACGCTGCGGGGGTCCAATTGGCCTCTGCAAGCATTTGACCCCTTTGAAGTTGCTTTGCTTCTACGAATCAAAACCAATTTCAGTTGCTGAGAGATCGTTCCTTGATTAGAAATTGGCCAGCACACAATTGTTGGGTATGCTCGATCCCCAGCTGGTTCTAGTTGCTAGAGACACATCTGCCTACTTGACTCAACAGACTAGAACCCACAACCCCCCTGGTTCAATGCCCCGCTGTCGAATTTATCTTTTGCGCGTTTTTCTGTTCGATTTTAAAGGCAATGCTTGCTTTCCATGATCATCTTCAATACGTAACCAAGTTCTGTCTGCCCAGCGAGAGAGTATGAGACCGACTTCCGAATTTCCCCATAACTTGAGTATCGTCTGAATGCATACCTGGCCAACAACGACAAGATCATCATCATCGACTCGCTTGAAACGGAGTTCCGAGCTGGTCTTGCCCCATGTAGCATCAAACTTGGCGCCTTCGCGCTTCACCTCGAAGATGAAATCTCCATCCTTATCCTGAAAAGCCGAAGCTTCACCTCCTGTTACTAGGAACCGTATGAGTCATCATAATCTAGGGCCGGCACAGCTCAAAAAATGTAGATCCTGTAAAAAAGTAGGTCCCTATATTCGTGTATTTTTAAAACTGGATGTTTTGACAGCACATAATGCGGCCGTGGAGAGTAGTATTGATCGATCCTAATTGTCAGAAGGATTTCAAATTTATTTTTGCTGCCGAATTCTGCTTTCAAACTCTGCTATGCAATCGTTGAAATATTCAGCTTACTTTGTAACCGAATTGGAAGCAAAGTAGGCCACTCTCCCTTCCCTTATCCTTGTTGACCCCGCCTTTGATCTACCTCGAGTCTCGTCCCCGGCGCGTGCCAATCAAGAGATCGGAAGAGGAAGGTGAGGTGAGAGAGGTAGAGAGAGAGGACAGAGAAACGAGTGAGGGAAGAGCCAGGTCAAGGAGAAGAGACTCGTGGTAGATCAAAGGCGGGGTCAACAAGGAGAAGAGTGGAGGAGGATGGTCAATTTTGCTTCCAACTCAGCTACACAATAAGGCGAATATCCCTGATCTCAGTGGCAGTGTTCTATGCTTTTAATGTGCGCTGTTAAAATAAAATAAACAAAAATGTTCTAATGAAAATCATTCAAAAATAAATAAAATATATTATGCAAAATGACGCTGACAGGCGTGATCAGCATCAAATTCTATTGGTGGCCCCCTCGATCGAAAAACAATTTGTATAAAGGTAGATAACCTGAGTGATGTTGAGCTCCTCCACTCGTTCGCTCGGTTCCTTAGACTTCGGGAGTTTCTGGGGGCATTCGTACAGTATCGAGTTAGCCACCGCGTTCATCTTCCTGTTCACTCTCGCCATTTCGCACACGATGGAACTGAAACGATTTCCAGATACGTATTTCACAGAGTGGAACAGTTTCTTTGTTTTACTTACTAAGGAGTGAATAGTAAGACACCGCGCAAACAGTAAAAGGGGAGTGTCGTGAGGTAGTCCTGAAATGCCTTCTTTTAGACAAGGTTTACAGGCTTTCAAGAGTCACATAGCTCCTGCCATTAGTGCCACGAAGTTAGATGGCACAAAATAACGAGGGTTTGGTCAAAAATGGAAGGTAAGTGCGAGCGAACAGCCTAGCGCGCCATGGTAAACAAACACAAAGAACAAACGGTTCCTTACCTCTCTTTTCACTTCCACCTTTGCTTCCTTTGGAGGCTGCGGAGCCTCTTCTTGCTCATGCTTCCGTTTTGCCTCCATTACCCTTAAATATGTCAATAAAATAAAAGAAACAAGTGAAGCATTACAGCAAGGAACGCGATCACGGCAGGTTGCGCTTATTTCGGCGCCATTTCTAACAATACTGGTGAGGATTCGACGCGAAAGTATAAGTACACGTGTCATAGTAACCTCATTACTCTTTTCGCCGTTAAAATCAATTTACTAAGCAAATATTCAAAGAAAAAGGCGCGAAGTTCAATTAGCGATAAGACGCGCGTGCGGTCGCGTCGCGGTCACGAGAAGAAGAAAGGCAACGCGACCTTCAATCTAGTGCTTATTATGCACACCAGATAGAACTTACGAAGGATGAATCAATTTTGACTGAATTATAGCAATAAATCTGAATTTCGTGAGAATCATGAGCGCACCCGACGAAGTATACCGTAGTTAAACACCGACTTGGCAATTTGCCAATTCGCTCATCACCTCGCCAGCTGTCAAATTCACGGTCTATTTCATTCACTTTGCTTCCCTGGGCAAGCTGATTCGGTTGAGAAGCCTTTTATGCATATTATGGTCGCTCGCTCGAACTCTTTGTGGCTCTATGGAATTAATTGTTCCGATCGTTTCCTCGAGTGCACCGGGCGCTACGCTATTTAGCGCTGATTGGCTGACAGATGCCTTTTCTCCATTCAAACGCGTGACTGCCGCGTGATTGCCTATGGTTAGTTAATTTTCTCCTATTTCCGCCTTTTGATTGACCTAATTTTGCATTTAAGTGGTTCCTCTTCAACTATGGCATGCTCTATGCCGGGCATCTGCCGATAGTATTCGCTGTAATCTTCACACTCAACCTTGGTGAGTGGCCTAATTTTCGAAAATACCCTTCAAAATAGTGTCCACGCTCATGTTTTTGATTAAATTTATATTTTTCTGCCTTGTAGGAACACGAACACTCGTAGGACTCAACACGAGCGCTATTTCTTATTTATTTAGTCGAAAATGACGCTAATTCCCCCTTTGCAGGTATAACCTACTGCTTTGCGGTCGCCAATCATCACGTCGACTCCATCTTTCCTTACGTATCTGCTGCAGGTACTCATTTATGCTACATTTATAGACAGTCAGACTCATTTCGAGCTGTGATTCATGGAAAACAGCCTCGATTCTTAGCGAAAACAAGCGGTGTTGTCGAGTGTCGACCGATCGTGTGACTATGGCTCTGTTTTGCCTGCGCTAAATGGTCTTCTGGGAGTGGATGGCGGTTATTAACTGTATTCCCATCGGTAATCAAGTCAATTACAGGTAACAACCAGCCCGAATCATGCATCTTCTCGTTTCTACTCAACTTGAGCTCCGTCTTCTCCATAATGATCGTGTGCATGAGGTGAGATCAAGATCCTGATAATCTTGAAACGATCTAAAATCGATTCCTGGGGTGAGTAAGAAGCATGCACATGATACGTGGCGCCACTATAGTACGTCCGATATCAAGATCCTTTCCCCGTTTATGGTTTTCGCTCAACCAAAGTGTCATTTGGGCGCAGCATAGAAGCCGTGGAGTGGTTTACGATAGTACGATTGAAGATCAGCAGCGATTGAAGATCATACTCGAATCAGCGAAAAGGGCTGTCACAGTACATTTGCTTCAATCACGAACGACGACCTCATTGATTATCGATTACGCAATCGGCATTCGCTTCCTTCCCCTTCTCCCTTCTCTCAATTCCCCGCTGAATCACGCAATGCCACCGCTAAAATGTTCTGACTATCTCCATTTCTCCTGCTCCCTGGCCGATCAGGATTAGCGAGAGAGTAGGGGAAATGGAGAGAGTCTCCGACCATTGCCCCATGCAAATGAGTCAGCAGCGCGCGTGATGATGAAAAGGACAGGAGAGATGGGTGAATGGAGGGGATCAGGACAAAGGAGGGAGAGGGACAAGGGCCATTAGCATTACGAAATCACGACTTCCGTTGTGAGACGGTCATGCATAGGGTGGACAGTATGGGGTCTCAACCTTCACTGTTTCGTAATCTCAAATCGGGTAACTGCATTTGAAGCCAGAGAAAAGAAAGTGCATGATTATCTAAAGCACTCAAACATATGAAAGGATGGGATAAGTCATTAAAAAAAGTAATTATTTGTGCGAAAGTGATCATGCGGGTGAGCGGGAAGGAAAGCAAGATTTAATTAATTATTGAAATAATAAATAAACTAATTAAAGATCTTCCAGATGCGCCCTGGTCAGCAGTATCCTCCGTGAGCGGGAGCGTCAACAACTGGAGTGGACGAACATTGTCAGTTCCTACATCGGAATCATCTCCGGATTCGCCATGATGGTCGTCGCCAGTGTGCAGGTATACTGACTTTAATCGATTTTGTTAGAGCATACTTCAAACGTTCGGTTTTATCGCCCTATAAAGTATGATAGGCAACTACGATAGACCTACCATAAGAGTAGTATAGAATCCATGAAAAATGGTAATCTAATTTTCGAAAATCATTAATGTTCTAGGAGACAGCGATCATCACTGTGCATCTCTCGGCTGCTTGCATCACCTTCTCCTTCGGATGCGTGTACATGGTCATGCAGGTGAGAAGTGGAAAGAGGAATTATAGACAGATACTGGGAAAGAGTTGGATAGTCAGTGAGGCAATGATGGAAAGAGGTTGGGCAGGTGCTTAATGGAGAGAGTGTCTTTTCTGGAGAAGCTCAGTACGAAATTGTACATGATCATGCAGGTAAGTGTGAAGAGGGAAAGAGGGAATTGAGGATGAATGATTTTGATAGGCTACCGCAGGTGATTGGTAGACATTGTTTTCATTAGATAAGTGGTGAAGCTCTGTCCAATAATTACTCATGCAGGTGTGTGGGTATGAGTTAGGCAGGATGGAACAGGTGCTGTGCAGTAGTTACTACTTTAGCTAATCTCTCAAGACCGAGGTGACAAGAGAGAGGGGGAATGACCAGAGGGAATAATTCGCGGCTCCGTTAGTATCGAGACTTACGTGGGCGCATGCGATCCAGCACGATTATGAACAGAAAATCAAGCAGCTATCCGACCACAAAACTTCTTATTGATTTAAAAAAACAACAAATTGCAATAACGATATTTCGAAAAATTGCAGGCCTGGCTGACGATGAAGATGGGTCCTGACTACTGCAACACTCGCATCGGATACATCCGCATGGGACTCGCGATCGCCTCGTGTGTCTGCCTCGTCATGGGTACGGTACTTCCATTCCACATGTTATGAAGACTGTTACCGTATCTTATCTAGGAGAAGAAAGAGATCTTTCAAGACCGAGGTGACAATAGACCCCCAGAGGGATCGAAGTCTTCGAGGAGAAGGACCAGAGGGAAAATTGGCGGCTCGATTGGAAACTAGACCTACAGTACCCCTCTTCAGCCATCTCCTTCGGTGTCGCTGCTTCTCTCTACTTCCACAGCTTCTACCCCGACAAGCCGACGCCCCGTCCCTGGAGCAGGAAGTACTGGCAGCCGGTAAGGGAATTTAGGCTTCGAAACACTTAGATACGGTACCCTACAGTAGGCTTCAGGAGACAGTCGATTTTCTTGTCGTCGATCGATACCGTAATCCCGTATCCGTTTAATATCGATAGTACAGTGCGTCAAAATTAGTTCCTTGGGTTAACGAGCTGTTCGAGAGCTATTCTCGGGTCAGATTATTTATTTTCCGGCTCTTTTCGTCAATCGATACCGTAATCCAGCTAAAATTTATTCACAATAGTCCGGTGGGTCAATATTAGTTCCTCGGGTCAGATTATTGATTTACGGGCTCTTTCCGTCAATCGATTCCGAAATTCAGCTACAATTTAATCGCATTCATAGGATCAATATTAGTTCCTCGGGCAGATTTATGATTTTCGGGCTCTTCCGTAAATCGATACCGTAATCCAGCTACCATTTATTCACAATAGTCCGGTGGGTCAATATTAGTTCCTCGGGTCAGATTATTGATTTTCCGGCTCTTTCCGTCAATCGATACCGTAATCCAGCTACCATTTATTCACAATAGTCCGGTGGGTCAATATTAGTTCCTCGGGTCAGATTATTGATTTTCCGGCTCTTTTCGTCAATCGATACCATAATCCAGCTACTATTTACTCAGAATAGTCCGGTGGGTCAATATTAGTTCCTCGGGCAGATTTATGATTTTCGGGCTTTTCCGTCAATCGATACCGTAATCCAGCTACCATTTATTCACAATAGTCCGGTGGGTCAATATTAGTTCCTCGGGTCAGATTATTGATTTTCCGGCTCTTTTCGTCAATCGATACCATAATCCAGCTGCTATTTACTCAAAATAGTCCGGTGGGTCAATATTAGTTCCTCGGGCAGATTTATGATTTTCGGGCTCTTTCCGTCAATCGATACCGTAATCCAGCTTCCATTTACTCACAATAGTTCGGTGGGTCTTTATTAGTTCCTCGGGTCAGATTATTGATTTTCGGGCTCTTTCAGTCAATCGATACCGAAACCCAGCTACCATATGCTCACATTAGTCCAGTGGGTCAATATTAGTTCCTCGGGTCAGATTATTGATTTTCCGGCTCTTTCCGTCAATAGGTACCGTAATCTCGTTACCGTTTACTCACATTAGTCCAGTGGGTCAATATTTATTCCTCGGGTATGATTATTGATTTTCGGGCTCTTTCCGTCAATCGATACCGTAATCCCGTTACCGTATTCTCGCATTAGTCCATTAGAGTACTGTAGTCCGTTTATTATTGAATATTGATTGCTTCATTGCAGGGATACACTCTCCATGTGATCTCTGCTGTGTGCGAGTGGCTGCTGGCTGTGCTCCACGTGTCATACATCCTCTCATATCAGAGAGAGTTCGAGAAACTCAGGGTGAGTGATAGTCTGCTTCTGGTTACTGTAGACGGGCTCTTGCTTTCGCTCTGGGATACTGTAGTGGAGGATGATAACCCTCTTCAATCTCTTTATAAAGTTTTTTTAACTGTTTAAAAGGTAATAAACAGATTTCTTGCAGATCAAGTTCGTCTCGGAGACTCTCGTCTACCATCTCGACACTTCTCCCGATCCGTCCATGTACAATGCCTAATCACTTGCCCCATTCTATAGGTTGATCTCCCTCTATTCCTTCTCGCCATCCCCGCTTATCCGCATTCTACCTAAGCAGCTTTAGCCTTCTAGATATCCAATGGAGATTCGAGAAACATCGCATAATCAATTGAGGTTTTCTCAGTACGGTGTTCTTTCATGACAAATCCTTACAGCTATCCAAAACAACCCATCCACACCAACACATTTCAGTTTCCCCCACCTCCTTTCCATTTTCGATTACTCAATTTGTGCAGCACGTGATTTCTTCTTAATTTTTTATACCGGTCAGCGTAATAAACGATTATCCTCCGAGACATATATTGATGTTTCTGTACAAGCATGTGGGTGTGGGGGTGGAAATAGGATAGCAACGACGATTGAACATGTGGTGGGTGCACGGGACTAACTGGGTAGGGTATCTAGATAATCTGTGATCTATCGATCGATTCCAGGGAACTGGGACTGTGAATGACACTGACAGCAATTGAAGTGCGATGAGGAGAGCGGGTTAGGAGACTAAGGGGCTAGAAATGAGGGGGAATCGGGCTGCCGCATTCAGACTAGGGCTGCTTTCTCTGCCTAATTGAGTGGGTTCTGTGCAACCCAGACAAGTTGTTGTTTGTGCCCATATTTCTAAGTCTTAGTCACTGGGGTAGGAAGGAGATCGATACAATAAAAGTTAGGTAAAAACAGAACAAGTGAGAGGGGGGAGCGCGATTATTCTCACTACAGGCGCTTTGAGGGGCAACACGGGGAAAACAAATACAATGTATGGTGAGAGAGAGAGCGGAGAACAGACCATGTATGAGTGCATTGGAGGGAGGGAAGGGACTGGGATGGGATTGGACCTGGCGAGAGGGGGAATATTAGCTGAGTCAGAGGGTATAAGTCAGTGAACAAGAGAGAAAACGAGATGATACACCTCGAGAGAGGGTGAAACAAAAAGAATCAGCCGGGAATAATTTCAAGAGCTCACGAACGAGAGTGCTGGCAGCGAAAAGGGAAGGGGAGGGATAGGAAGGGACAACGACCTTGCTGCTGAACCTCTAGCGTGATTACGGTAGATACAGAGGGACGGAGTAAATAGGGAGGATCTTTGCCTAAGACAGGACGGTCAAGGGTGCGACTAAGGAAGGAATGCTCAGGAGTGAATACTATGGCTGGGTGAGAAGGAGGAAAGAGAACAACACGGGGACAGGGAATATACTCTGAGGTGCATTTACAATTATCTGTGTTTGATTAGGGTTACTGGCCGGGTATGACTGCATGGTACTGGATCGTTGTACGAAGAATCTGGTTTTGATTAGGCAGGGTTGGTGGGGGTAAGTCGTTTCGAGCGAAGAGAGGGGAACAAATGAATGAGGTGGCTCTCAATACATGGCAAGAGAGACGCACGCCCACGTAAAGCATGCGAAAAAATATATAATATTTATAAATGTTGAGGGCGATTATCGATGTTTCGTATCAAGTAGGTTGAGGTTGAGGTTACAATGCGAGACGTGACAAGCAAGCACAAGGTTACAAAATACAATGACGACGGGACGGGCTGGAACCCTCGGTTTCTACTAAATGTTCGTAGGGTGCCAAGCCGTCCCAATACAATAATAACACGACAATCTAGTGGTGGGAAATGAAGGCCGGGCCATAGGCGATGACGGAGACGTGGTTCGCGGGGGTGGGAGGAGGAAGTGGTCGAGGGGCGGGCCGAGGGGCTGCAGCAGCTGCAGCTGCAGGGGGCAGCATCTCTCCGACGCCCTCGTCCTCGTCGATGACGTCGTCATCATCGTCCTCGTCATCGTTGAGGGCGCCTGAGGGAGCTGCCGGTCCGCCCTCGGCGTTCCACGAGTAGGCCGATGGCCCGAATTTGTAGACTAGACGACGACCCGATACTGGCAGCAGAATCTTGGTGTTGTAGTAGTACCTGAATCGACGATTTTAGGCTCTGAATTCGATTCAGTTCGATCCAGAACTTGACTGAAACTATGCCTATTCGGAATTTTTCAAAGTTCTTTCACCATTTCCCGAGAACAAGAGGAGAAAAGAGTGGGTGTGGAGGAGAGAGGAAAGGAAAGCGGGAGGAGGATTGGGTTTGGAAGGAACGAGGGGAGGGTATTATTTACTTAGAGTTTGGGCGGAATGCCGGCGAGCGCTCTGCAGTTCTCCCATCCGTTGGCTCCCGGACCGAACTTGTAGACGAGCTTCTTGGGGTAGAGCCCGGTCTTGGGCACCGGGACGAGGATCTGCTTCTCGTAATACGTCCTGGAATAAGGGGGGATGAGGGGGTTGGATAGGACAGAGAGAAGCCTCGGGAATGATTTGACAGTGTCAAACCAGCCCTTTGTTACAGACGAAGAGACCTGTTAGAGACAACACAATGCACGCCGAGGTTAGAGTGGGGAGGGGTTAGGGAGAAGAGGGGGGTCTCAACGATAACGACGACAGTTTCACGACGATGACGACGAGCACGGACCTCATTGCCCTCGAGAGCTTCTCGTAGGTCATCTTCTGGTTGTTCTTTCGCTCTCCCCAGAGACGAGCGAGGCGCTCGGACTCGACGATGCGGAAGACACCCTCATGAGGATCCTCCCATCTGAGAGAATCGAGAGTTGATCTTTGATCTTTGATCTCTGATCTTTGATCTATGAACTCTAAGTTCTGATCGTATGTATATTTTGTTACTAATTCCACTTCTTTTAGTCTCAAGCAAAATTGTTAATCGATTTTTAATCTTCGATCTCTGATCATTGATCTCTGATCTCACCTCACGATGGATGGACACGTGGCGGGGTCCTTGAGCGCGTCTCGGATGAACTCCCACAGCTTGTTGCCCTTGCTGTGCTGACTGCGCTTTCGGGGTTTGCCGTCCTGTGAAATCGATAATCAGTACCGTAATCAGGTATTATGGTTGGGTTACGGTATCGTGAGACTAATGATCCCCGCTCACCTTGTTCTTTCTGATCTTGTCGTTCACTCCATGCAGCGCTGAGTCGTCGGAATCTGAAATATTCCTCTCTTCAATTCGTCGCAAGCATTACTTATTTATCCCGGTGCCGTCATGCGAGAGCGAAAGAGAAGAAAAGAGCAGAAGGTTCAAGTGTCGCGACTTTTCCGCTCCACTAAACGATCTACGAACGAAAGTCTCGAGGAGAAACAGGAGAATATTGAATTACAAATTGGTTTCGGTTTCGACAGCTGGCTTTTCGTCGACGTTACTTTTCAAAATCGACACTACTTTCCACCTCATCACTATCCTCACAGTAACATCATCACTATAGCTTCGCTAAAGGTTCTTTACGTAATACCAGAAGAAAGAAATGCTCACCCGAATCGTAGTCATGTCCATGGGAGTTGTGTCCGAGTACCGATCCGGGGCCGAGATGCTGTCCGAGCGAGTACTTGTTCATCAGCATCTCAGTGGACGTCAACGGTGACAGCTGCTGAAAGTTGAGCATCCTTCGAGGTGAGCCATTCATCTAGAAGCACTGATTCTTCCAAAGAAGGAAGGCTTAGAAAGGGCGAAACACTGTCTCCACTTCCTGGTGATAAGACACTGTCATAAAGCGGGCTTTCGCACTAGGCTCTACCTTCTTATCAGCAGGTTGTGGAATGGTCACGATGTGATGTGAAACCTCAGCATTTTCTCGAGAACAACCTTTGATTCTCGTACTCTAGAGTGCTCCCTGACCTACCGTACTCCCCCTTCTACCGTACCTTTTGCTGTTGTTGCATCTGTATGAGCAGTGGTGATTGTGGTGACAACGACGCGTGCAGCGAATTCAAGCCCATCGATGGTGAGAGAGCAGCGGACAACGTCGAGGCGAGGCTGTTGGCTCCCATTCGCTGCAATCAATATAGTCATTACCGAACTCTGGCAGCTACCGTATCCTTCCCCATAGTACAGTAACCATGACTACCGTAACCCCTGCTCACCATCTTGACTTGATCGAGTGCCTCGAGGGTCGCGGTGTTCATCTGTTGCTGCAGGGTCCCAGGCGGATTGGCGGGCGACAGGAAGTGATTCGTCGACGTCGACGGCAACTGTAGCACGATTGTCAACCATTTTCGAGCCGATTTCCGCAGATATCGGGCGACTTGTAGCTGGAGGAGCTTCGGAAGGGTCCGCGTCACACGCAGCCACGTCGGGGGCGAGTAACAAACTGCAAGAATGGGTTCACCTGGAGCTCCTCCTCGCGCAGCTTGCGCATGTACTCCTCGAGCGCGCGGTCCCCGGCGGATCCTGAGGTGGGGAAGGATAGGGGGGCTAGAGTCAGGGACCCACGGAACCACGTCATCATGCACACAACGTTACGACAGCAAACAACACGCCACTACGTGTGTACTCCCCCGGAGAGGTCCATCTTGTTCAAGAACGGGTGGAACCAATCCAGAGTTCCGGGGAAATACACGAACCTTCACCAAAGTGCCTAGAAGCCCTAGTGTTAGTGCGGGGCATGCATTGTAATCTCCAGTGATGTCTGTTCGAATGGTGTTGATGGGAAGAAGATGTTATGGAAGCTCTACTAGTCATGCATTATTCATCAGCTCCGAAGTTGTTAGTAGGCAGGGATGGGGTGAGTCGGGGTCTCTACATGCGATATTAGTACTAGTGCTTTACGACACACACTGCACATTCAGAGGCTCTGCCGGATATTATCACCATTCGAATATGCAGTTGTGTATCTAGTTAGCCAACAAAACAAATATTCATGCGTCACACCACAGCACACTAACTGCGTGCTCGGTTCTCAACTCTGTTTTTAGAGAAGCTCAGATCCGAACTCGCTGCTCTCAACCACACCACTTCATGCAATCGAACCTGTGATCAGAGCTTGGAATTCCCGGTAGAAAGTGATTCCATAGACGGGATCGTTTGCGACCCAATCGGCTTCCGATGAGTTCATCAACGTGATACCGGGAAGGCCGGCGAACTAAATGGATCATTGATCTTTGATCTTTTCAAGTTACCCGTGATCTCTCAAAATGATCCATACCTTGGTCATGTTGACGTCTTCGAACGGGATCTGCATCCGTCGAGAGGTGTCCAGCATCCAGGAGACGACATCCTGTGAAGATAATGATCATTATCAATAATTGGTTCATCAATCTGACCCAAGGAACTCTACCGTACCTGAGCAGTCCACTCCCGGGGTTCTCGTAGCTTGTACCTCGAGAGGTCGGTGCGCGTGCTGAAAAACGGCCTATTATAACCTCCCAAGACACTGTTAGCGGCACGGACGGTTTTGGTTGGGAGAACGAGTGGATTGATGCCCGGGATCGAGTAATGGACTTATTTGGGAAGAAGAAGAACAATTTGGGTAGGAATTTTGGGAAGGAAGGCAGTGATAAGGACAGACTCTTTCATGGGAGAGGAAGAGATAACCCGGAAAGACACAGGAGGGATCAAGGAGAGGAGAAGGAAGCAAAGATAAGGAGTGGGGACACGATGGGTACGTAGGCGCTGAATCACATGAGGAAGTCGAGGAGAGAAGCGGGGACGGACTGGTACCTACTCTGGAGAGGGCATGCGCCTCCTGATGTTGAAGACTATCGGCTCGGGTTGGACCACGTCCGGAAGCATGACTGGCGGCGCCGAGGCCCGATCCAACAGGACAGGGCCCCAATCCTCCTGTCGCTTTTCGGTACTCAACGTCGGCATGTCGTCATCCGGTTCTTCCTTCACTGCTTCACAGCAGTCCATGGGAAAATCGGGTACAAAGTTGACTACGTCGATCAGGGGAGACGAAGATGATTCAGGCGCAGAGCTGTCTTGCTGGGGCATGAATCGGACGATCTCCAGAATTTGCGGGATCTCCTCGGGGTCGACGGTGTGCTCCGGAGGACCTCGGATATCCGCGCCGACGTGCGGAGTGAGCATGCGCTCGCGGAGTTCTGAGTCGTCGTCATCGTTGATGGGGTCGTCATCGATAGGCGAATTCGGAGGCGTCCGGGTGACAGCAGCACCGACGATGTCCGTAGGCAGCGCAATGTCCCTAGAGAGCGGAAGACTCAGAAGAGAACTCAGATAGACTCTAACGAGGCTGACTTCAATGCCAAACTCGAGAGAAAGTTAGCAAATCTAGAGAAAGAAGAGAAACGTACTCGGGCGCAGGTATATGTCCGAACGATCTAGAAGTATCAAAGATGAGAACCCCCAGTAAAAAGACACATAGAAAACGGACAGGAAAGTGGGAAAGAAACGTACGGATCTATCAGAAAGAGCGAATTTGAGCTAGAAAAGGGGATTGGATGATAGATAGAGATAAGGGATAATCAAATCATAATTGATGATAAATAAAGGAAATTGTGACGTACTCAGCTGTTGGTAGTGGCTTCACGGCTCTGAAATGGAATTGATGACGTCAGTGCTTATTTTGAACTCTTCGAACTTTAGTGACATATTTTTCCGCTCAACTTCTCTTCTAAGAGCAAGAGAGAGAGAAGCACTCTCGGCCCTAACCTTTAGTCTCGAACGAACAAAGAACTCGCGTTTTATTCTCTCTTTGAGCTTGTTTTGCTGACTTTTGCGAGGAAAATGTCGAGAGCACTAACACACTGATGTGGATATGAGAGAGGTCACCAGATCATGAGATGTTCGCAAGTTCGTTGATTCGATTAGGAAATACCGTATGCGCAACCCATACATCCATTTCAATCCCTCTGCACACTTATCGAACTATGATGCAAGAATTGCGCGAGCTACATAAAAAAGAGATCTTTCCTCACTAGCGTCCTAACTAATGAATAGCCAATAATGAATAAATAATGAACGTACTCCATTTTAAGTAGGGGCTTGAAAAACTTCTCTAATAAAATATATTTTCACGTCCTAACGTACACTCACATTTTCGATTTTTCGTTATTTCCAGAAATCAAGAAATAAAACTAACTCCATGTTGGGAAGGGGCTTGAATCCGGCGGCCTGCGCCATCTGCTGCGTGGCAGGAAGGAAACGGGCGAACTTCTCCAGCACCTGATGTTATTTGATTATATACTTTCGAAAATGGCCCGAAAAATTTAAAAATCTAATGCTTTCTGTCTGATTTTCTACTGCAATTTCGAATTTAGAAAATCATAAAAATGCTAATGCTTTCTATCCAATTTTTAGTGCAATATACATTGAAAATGTTTTGTTTCTGAAAATGCTTTACGAACACATTTCTACTAAGATATCGATCGAGTCTCATTAACGACTTCTTGTTCACAACACGCGCGTCTAACAATAGAATCCCCATTGTTTTCCCCCATTGCTCTGCTGCAGCAATGAACTCGACTAATGTCCGTGGCGCCATTTGGACGATTTCGACCCCCGAAATTTGATGCCAATTAGGCCGCGCCCTGTTTTCTCCCAATGATCATTAGCCTCAGTATTTCGCTTGGTCGCAACATGATGATTTTTTTGAATAGCCTCTAATGAAATGAAGAAGCCGTGTATAGCTTAGGGGAATCCGATTAGGGAAATTCCTTACCTCTGGCCCCAAACACATGAGCTGCGGGTAGAGCTGAGCCGCCTGCTGGAGAACGCTCTGCAAGGAATGAGGGATAAGGAGAGATCAAAGATTAAAGATAAAAAATCAAAGATCACGTAACCGAAACGAGACGAGGAGGCGTACGAGTTAGTCTGACAGGTGCTACTCACACAACGGAAAAGATCATTCACGAAAAAGCAGATGCTTATGAAAGGTCTCACTCCACTTTTCACACTTTCTTATGTCGGTTAGTGGGAAAATGGTGAAAATGGCGAAAGTCGAAGAAAGTCTTAGATCTATGAGCGTTAACCTATCACGGGAGTGCCTGATTCGTTAGTTGTGCATCTCACATTCGAAAACACGTCTCTCTCTCTCTCTTCTTCTTCTTCTCTTCTCTCCGCCCCAATCATCACTCGTTCATTCTCTCCCTCTTCTTCTCCTCTTCGTAATCCTCCCCCGTTTCATCCCACTTGTCCTCTCTCTCTCTCGGCAGACTCGAGAGAAGAAACTTTCAAAGATCACAAACACAGACACTTGAGAATAACGAGGTATGCCTAACTGGATCTCCCAAATCCGTCAAAATACGCTAGAAGACCCGAAGAAGGCTCCCAGCAACGGCACTATGTTATTCGTGAGAGAAAGAAATGAGGACTGAACTCGAGCGAGGGTACTTATCCCACCCCGCGACTATAGGGATTCGTTCGGGAAGAGAGAGAGAAGGACCAGTTCGAAAGTGAAAGCGCACTCTATTAAGTAGCTCAAGAGAAGAACGAAAGATGCGAGTATTGATTCGCAAGCACTTTTTCTTCTCCCTCGGGCGCAAGAAGAAGTGACTCGGACTCTTCTTCTCACTCAGTCCATCTCCCTCTCCTCCTCCTTCAAGAAACGTCTATCAGTTTCGTCCCTCCCGCATGCTCGCCCCTAATCCAATTTACTCGGTCTGTCCTTTGCTCGATTCTAGAGAGACTCGAGACTGGATTAAAGGGACGAGGGTCCATATGGGGAGAACAGAGACGGGTTACAATCGAGAGAGAGAGACGAGTGTAATAGAACTAAGCGAGCGAGGCACACACATACACCACACACTTTTAGAGGCTGTGCCCTCCGTCTCTTCCCTCTCCCTCTCTCCCCTGCGTACTTCGAGCTCTTTCTCTTGGAGAAAAATGGGGGGGGGGGCAAGAAGAAAGAGCGTGGTAACTATCGAGAAACTATCAAAGGGAGAGGAGGGAAAGCAACAAGAAACGGAAATGAAAGATGGAAACACGAGCAATATCAGTGTTAGTCATCTGTGAAGCACCGCACAAAGATTATCGATCGTTCGGCGTTCCCACACGAGGCTCTCTTCCCCCTTCTCATTCCCCCTTCAACAGTCTCGATGTGTTTGGAAAGTGGATGGACAAACTTCGCCGCAAGGGAAAGAGTGGAGAAAGGAAAGGTGGACAGTTACCGAAGAAATTAGCAAAGTTCTAGGGCAGTTTCAAGGCGAGGGCTATGTTGTTTTTGTGACTACTGCGATCAAGTTTCGTCCCTCCCTCTCGTATGTCTTCTCCTCCCAAATCGCTCTCGCTACTACTAAAATTGGTTGGTCGAAGGAGAGAGAGATTCTCGAAGGAGAGAGAAGAGATGAAGTCACGAATGTGCGAGATGCGTGTTTCGCAGCCAACGTCAGGCAAGAAGCCGCAGTCTGTTATTCCCAGCAGTCTTGCTGCGTCTCTCCGTTCCCCGTGCTCTCTCGTCTTCTCTAACGAGCGAGAGGTCATGGAAAATGGAGAGAGCCTCATTACTCTACCTCCTCTTCTCGCAGTAAAACAGCTGCGATGATCACACCGTTAGAGATCTTCAAAGATTATGCCGAGAAAGGAGAGACAGCGCAATCTCTTTCCGAGCCAAAATATTTACGCTCGAGCAAATCTGCGCACATTTCACACACAGATTTCAATGCGTTGTAAAATGAGAAATAGACATTCACACCAATACCAGCATGATGCTTAGTAAATAGATTTTCCATCTTACAACAGCGAAATATCACCGTCATGCATGGCCCACACCCTGCTACAATTCATGCACAGATACGGCACAGATTCACAGAACAAAGAGACTGATTTGGGCACTTCTGTACTTTTTGGACAGGCCTTTCTCAATAGAGTGGTGAAAGAGCACAGAAGTGACCATATAATTTGACCATACACTCACCGTTGCTGCTGGATTGCTCAGGTTGCTGAAGTTCTGGAGCAGTTGCTGCTGTGATTGTGGGGAAGCGACGGAAGCAAAGGCGGAGAAGGCCGAGGCGCCGCCCGTTTGGAGGAACGAAGAGGAGGGTGAACCGGCGGATTGCGCTCCGAGTATCGAGGCTGCTGCAATTTCATAATAAATATGGCAAATTTCTCAACATTTTCAAATTTTCAAAGTGCTGGAAGCCAGGGACAAGTGTCAGTTAATAAATCTCTCAAGTGCTGAGAAATCGCGGTGGGTGCACTACAATCCCTTAAAAACGCGGATTGTAGTTATCAAGTAGTCCCTCACACACCGATATTAGACTTATTTGTGCTCAACAAATTTCAAAGAAGAGATTCTCGAGAATTGTGCTGGGGGGATAATTGTGAGGGAGAGGAAAGTCTCGGGGGATGGAAAAAAGGGTAGAAGAGATGTTGCGAGACTACGACACATCACAAGTGGGATTAGAAATGCGGAGAGAAACTCTAGCGAAAGAGGCGAGTGCTAAACGGCATTAGACGGGGATGGAGATGAGATGTATCCTTTAATCCGCGATTTGGAGAAAGAGACATAACCATTAGTCGATGACGGAAAAATAGAGCCCCTTTACGTTTTCTCTACTAAAGGATAATCGGGGACGCCCAACGTGGCTATTGATCGATCACCCCCGTCTCCTCTCCTTGTCAATGGAATTTCAATATCATGTTTCGGCTCTCGCTGTGTTCTCTGACGTCGCGACCAGTTGTTGCCAACTTGCGGTCTCCCCCTCTCTCTCATACTCACTCTATCCAACTGTACTTCTATCATCATCGACCAATCAATAGCCGTTCTCTAGATATCGCGTGCCTATTTAGAGCCCATGCGAATCTCTCACGGTCAAAGAGCTCAAACAACTGCGCGTAAAAAGGAGTAATTAGTCCCGTTTAAAGCCGGCAAAGTACACGAGAGAAACAATTGCGAGTGCTCTCTCGATTTTCGCCGCTGTTTTAGCGACGAAACTCAAGGTTGCTTGGGCAATTCAAACGATCGATAGCGATCAGTTGCCACGAGAAATACTACTACTTTCAAAAAAGGTCAACCGACAGAGAAACGAAATACGCGGGTGAAGGAGAGGAGAAGAGTAAACCGCTTTCAGGATCTCCTCTTTCCATCTTTCTCTCTCTCTCTCTTCTGTCCCTCGAGCATATTTGCACAGTGCAGACCGCTCGAAGAATGGACAAGAACGAAGAAGAGACGAGAGATAAGGGAGATCGGAGAGAGTGCAGAGACGCCCAGTCGACCATTTCGTCATCAGAAGGCCGCGGGGGAGAAAACGGACGAAGGAGAGGGAGGACGACGGCCTATTTGACCACCCAGGAAAGGGAGATGGAGGAGAAGAGGTAGAAGAGGGGAAGGGGTTGGTGACACAGAATATCGGTTGGACGTTTGCGAAACGTCGATATTATTCAAGTAGTTGAGGGCGTTTCGCAAACTCCAGCCGAAACCGAGACTACTTACTCGTAGACATCCCGGGGATTAGAGCGGAGGTGGTTACAGTAGGATAGGGGACTAGTTGGTGAGGTGTGACGAAAGGGAGAAAGCAGGTGATTTGCGAAATTTCTAAATCTCACCTTCGGTCGGGACATTGGAGGTTGATGCACTGGCCCCGTTGCCTGCAGAGGTGCTAGCTAAGTTCCTGCCTACTCAATCGGATCTCTAATTCACAAAAAATCTAATTTAAAATACTATTTCAAATCAAAATCGATATTGAAGGAATTCGGAAACCATACAACCTGATACCACATTGCTTCACGTGTTTACCACAGTCAGTTTTTTTAGAGTCTGGAATCATTCAACACTCTTGTCATTCCCCGTTCTCACCTCCGCCCAGTGCGGCGAGCGTGGCGGCGACATCAACTGCAGCAGACGTCGTTGTCGTCGAGGAGGCAGAGGGAGGAGGAGGCAGGACGGAGCCGCCCCCGAGAGAGGAGGGAGAGGCCAGAGTACCGCCCGCTGCAAGAATAAAATAAAGTAAAGTTAGCCAGTTATTAAAGGCACTCGAAGTCCTGCGGGACCACTGCTAGGCCAGTGAAGATTCAAGGGAAATTCTTCACTAAAAAGGATTTTCGAATATTTCAAATTTGAAAAATAAGGATTCGATATTAGAAGAGAACATGGCTTGGCTATCTCTCAATTACACGCAATATCTCATCTGTACAAGCCAAACGAGAGTTTCTGTTATTGAGAAACGGTAACTCCGCCCTCTGGAAGAGACATCATCCGACTTAAATTTGCCTACTCTCCTATCCCGTCTGACCAACTAGACAGGCCCTAATTCTCCCCACAACGCGGCTTCTCTAGAGCTTTCTATTCTAGGAGAGAAGTCATGTTATTGAGAGACCCAGAGGTATCCATGCCTTCCCAGTTTCATTCGACTTGCAAATGAAGTTGTCGATCGCGTGTTATTCCAACCACGCTCTTCCGATTCGTATCTTTTCCCGCCCCACCTAGACGGAACACAGATCGTGGTTTTGACAGCAAAGTAACCTTTGCATTCGAAGTTCTAGGGATCGTAGCAAGCTACCGTAATCGAGAACAAGATACCGTACCTTTCTGTAGTAGCACCGATGCTAGGGTCGGATTGCTGGTCTGTATGGACGTCAGTAGTTGCTGGTTCGTCAGAAGAGCGAGAAGGAGAGAGCTCGGGAGCTGATTGACGAAGGAGGAAGAGAGCTGCGAATGAATCAATCACATATCAACGAAGATCGAGTCGATTGGACGGAACTGGATCGAAATGCACGAGGTGTTGGGGAATGTGAACGGCAGTTGGCAACCTTGTTCCTTATTGGCTTCTTTACTGCCCAATCGATCTACCGTAACCTACAGTAACCAAACCGTACCTGGTGTAAATTGACGAGATGGGACGCCGCAGCGAGGGTTCCGGCGGAAGGAAGGGCGGGAAATTGACTCGTGTTCACTTGGGGAATGCTCGGAACTGCAAATGGAAATTTTATTTCCGAGTCAGAGAACTGTGTTTTCACGCAACTTTTTGTGCGATGTTATGTAGAGTTTGAGCCGCGTTCAAGTTAGAACATTCAAGTGGTTCCATTACCGTTTATTTCACGAGCCGTTCGTTTTCGTTATTCAAGCAAACCATTTAACTAAATGTCATAATTGTTCGCTCCAGTCTCTATTTTGATATCATCAGTAAGTCAAGCTGTTGAAGTTTTGAATAAGTATCCATATTTGGGTCTTTCTAAGAGTTATCTCCTTACCGTGGCACTCCGCGGGCGTGGGAGGGTTGAAGGTGGTGGTCCCTTCCTGCCCGGACGTCGTCACCGACGAGAGCAGCGACGTGGACGACACGAGAGAGGACGTCGTCGTCGAGGAGAGCAGGGAGGAGCTCGCGCCTGACGAATGACTTCATTAGCCGGATACTTGAGACTATTTTGATATTCGCTCTCCAGTGATGTCACAGTTTCAAAAAATCTTCCTACGAAATCAGACATTAGCGTCGATTGTGTATAATGGAACGAGCAAGAGTTCTACTCAACCTTTTATAGTTCCATTATAGTATACTCGTAAGACACTTGGAGAAGTACGCAGGAAAGCTTTGAATCTATTATTACTATGGAGTTAGGATTGAAGTTTTTTTTATATAATTGATAATTGATAAATGATACTACCTCCTGCTGACTGCAGCGACGGCGCGTCCGATCCACACGCCACAGAGGGGTTATCCTGCAATTATCATTTATTGAAAAATGATTAAACCGACACTTTTCGCGAAACTTTTTGTGCAGAAAACAAGTGGTGACCTATTATCTAAGGTGATGAGAGGATATCCTGCAAGTTACTCGATTGAAAATTTGCTCCTCCAAGAACAAGAAAGTCCCTAGATAAAGGGGTTTCTACGAATGAACTATGCAGTGAATCACGGAATTATTTTTGTACGGTGACATTATCATGTATCATCTAATAAGGTAACGCAGTAATAAGAGCATCCTTATTGCTAATTATAGACCTAGTGGTTATTCATTGAAGAAGAATTAGGGAGCTTCCTCTCTTTCATGACATCACAGATTCCCTATCACTCGGAAAAATCTCGAAAGGTTTCTAGATTGGAGTTGTGTTGCGCTCACGAATGATCTCATCAAGATTCGCGACAGGGAGCGCTGATAGACTTAGCCGTCGGCTCCACGGCTCATTTAAAATGCGTGGGAATAGCTAACCGAGCGGAGAGCGCAGGCTTAGAGTGGGGCTTGGAAGGACTCATAATGGTCAGGAATGAGCAAGCAATCTCTGGCTTGATCCATAAAAGTTTATGTTCTTAGGATGACATTAGAGGGCTTAATCGAGGTAAACTACACGAAACAACCCAATCGAGATTAGGCCATAAAGGGAGACTATTATTTCGACAGAAAGAAAGCATTTCTACCTACTTTTCATTCCCGGGGACAATCTCGAGCGTTCACTTTTAGTACTTTTCAATATCGAGATCAGAGCTGCGACGCTCTCCAATTTGATCACTGTCTCGTCCTATCTGATCATCAAAAGAGGGCGATAATGAGCTGCGCTAGATGTGCTGTCCTTGAGCAGCATCTCCTAGGAACATCTCTCCTTATCGCAATGAGCAGCACTGATCTCGCCTTATCCCACACTCTTTCTCGCCCCATCACGAACTGAATCGAGATTGACCATAAGTGAGAAGACGGGACGATCGCACAATCGACAAAATAGGAGTGTCCGCACGCAAAACAGTCAGTTTTTGGCAGATTTGTTGCGACGATAGCCATGATGTTTCGAGTTCTACGGTTCTAAGAGACGGCACACGTGAGTAATCAGAAAGGGGAAGAAGCACGAAGAATGTGTACCAATCGTCGTATTTCTCTTCCGCTTCTTCTCCTCTTCCATGGTTTCTTCCCCTCCTTTCCCCCCTCCACTACTTACTGTCTCCTCTCCTCTTCCACTCCCAACGAGAGTCGATCAATTCCCTCCCTCCCGGTATCTCTCAGGTTGTCTCTCTCTCTCTCAGCACACCCCTTCCTTCCTTCCTCACTCAGCGCAAACAGTCAATCGAACAGTGAGCGAGAGAGACGAAACAAAGCAACACGACGGTGACGCAAAAACCATCGAAAATAGGGTGGAAAACATTCAATTAACACTCCGATTTCCAACATGACAATCAATGGACAAACAGCGCAGTTACGTGCGAAAACGCTCGAAATTTAGAGACGGATCGATTAGCGGGTTGTTCGCAAAGAAGGGTGGATCGTGGATCGGAGAGGAGGGGGACGAATATGTAGGATAGATCGAAGAGTGGGAAGAGAGACAGCCGCGCCCCCTCAAACTTTCGCTATCACTCTCACTCCCTTTCTCGAGCGAGATTTCGTGTCACACTAAGCGGTGCTGCACTTCTAACCTTGAGGGGAAGATGTGTCTGCTCTCCTCAATTTGCCTGCTCTCTCGCCAGTCTCGAACCGTACTCACTTACCCTCATTTTCACGAGCGGTGCACGAAAACACCACCGGGAAATGCGCTTTTCCTCGTACAGTCAACAAGAGGATTAAGCTGTGTGACGATCGAAGATCAGGGATTGCAAAAGATCGAGTCGGTCGTTAAAGCGAGTGATCTTTCTAGGAGAGAAGAGATAAGGAAGAAGGTCCATTCCTTGCTCAAAATGCGTCAAACTTTCAATGCGCGACGCTGATCTCAAGAATGAGGAAAGAAGATAAGAAGGAGGTAATAACGCGTGAAAATGGGTAGTACGAGCTACGATTGACGGGTCCGGTGCATTTCCGTCTTTGCTTCTCTGCTAGACAAACTCTGCGTCGGCCTCTGACCTCTCCGCGCTCTCCTCGATTCGCCTTATCTCTCGTCTCACTCATCTGGTCAAATATGAGTGTGTCCTGAGGTGGAAGGCGCTTGACTCTTGACCGGGGAGAGGGAGAGGCGGACTCGATAGTTCACGCTTTAGCTGCTACGAAGGTCACGTATGTACCGCTTTTTTGGGCCGGAAACAACTCAAGTGACTCCGAGGAGAGAGAGAGCATTAGATTAGGTTGGGTGCTCAGCTCAAAATCGCAGCCGCTAGTTGTTTTCCGCTTTCACATCAGAAGCCGGCCAAATCTCGGGATTGGCAAAATCGCAGCGGCTTCAGCTATGCAAAGACTAGGCACAGAAGCGCTACGGTTTCGGTATCTTCTTTATCCCTGCTATCTGCCTGACCTGAGAGATCACTCAGAATTGAGAGGAAGAGTGGTAAACCCTGCATTGAAGTGCCTACATTTCGAAAATCCCTGGTCAGCGAATGCAATCGAGCAGGTGGAATGAGTGGAGAGTGAGTTATGAGTGGGCGGGGGCAGTTCAACTCGTGGCAATAATAGAGGCTTCGGCTGTCCTCTCCGCTTAACAGCAGGCACTAATCATTCATCCATCTCCTCTTCCCTCTTTTTCTCTCTCCTCACTTCCATCGCTTCTTCTCGGCACCTGGCCTCCCTCAGATTCCGCAACTTGGAAGAAGCGAGCGATGAAGCCTGTCAATGCTCTCTCACTTTTACGCACTCTCTCGTCTGGCGAACCATATTCTGAAGCCCCTGTGCCTTCTCCGATGGAGCCATCTGGGGCTTCGTCGCGTCATTCCTTCAGAAGATGTTGACGGTCTCTCGCTTTTGCGTGCTCTCTCGCCTCCCTCTTCTTCGAGAGAACGTTGAATGGAGAGAAGAAGAAGGGCTGACAACGTCGTCGAAAGAAAGGAAGGAAGCTGAAGAAAGGGAGGGGGGACGAGAAAACGGAAGATAATTAGGTTGACTAGTAAGACTCTCCCCCTTCTATTGCTTCCTTTCCTTTCTTTCTTCTCCTTCTTCTCTCAATATTCCGAGATTCACGGTCGTCAATCACAGGCAATGGAAAGGAAGAAGCACTTGGAAAGGAGAGATCACTGTCTCTTCATTTCACAAACTATCTTATTCTGCCTGACAAGCTAGAGATCAGGTGAAATGCAGAGATAGGAAGGAAGCCACAAGGCAGCAACTGTTATGGATAAGAAGGGAGAGAGAGGGGAAGGAAGGATGTCGAAAGAGGAACAGGTGCTCAGAACAAGCTGTTGAGACGAGAGGCCCCCACGAGGCACAACTCGAAGGAATCCGACCTCTCTCTTTCATGTGATCCCTCGCCTCTCTCAAGGATGATATAAGCAGAAGAGAGTGTGTTCTCTCCGTAAGGCCAGAGTCCGATTTCTTCTTATCAGAATTGTCAAGTATCTAATCCGACAATCACAAGTTCTACCGTATCCAGACTAGAGTACACTTCAGACTACGGTATCGCAGAGAGAGAGAGAGAGAGAGACAGGAGAAGTTCGTCACAGTTACTGTCTGAAGCAGTCTTCGAGGAAGGAAGGAAGACCATCGTCTAATCTGTCTCCCGGAAGCGACTACCGTAATCCCGGAAATCGCCAGTTCCGCGAATTGGTTTCTACAGATTTCGCGGAAGCTACAGTAAGAATTCGGAGAGGAATGGATGCTACAGTAATCCAACGAGCGCAAGGAATGATGAAACTACCGTAATCCATGCACTGAAGTTACAAAAAAAACTACCGTAATCTAGTTGCAAACTACCGTAATCCTCACCAGTTCCGCTCGTTTCCAGTGGAGATAATCTTTCATCATTCGTCCGAGACGACAGCTCGCATCGGCAACAGAGGAGACTGCTGCTGATGGGGAGAGTCGACACGAAGGAAGAACGAAGCCTGCGAAAATCGATTTGTTTACATGAAATTCAGATCAGAAAAGCAAAAAAATGGAAACAGCGGAACGCGAAAAGCGAAGGGCCAGGTCAATATTCCGAAATCCGGAATTCCATCTGGAACATGCACGACAAAACAGGAACAGGAACAATCCAATCGATGTTTTAATCTCGACTGTTGATTCCGAGAAGCAACAGTCAACACGAACGGAAGCCGATTCGTAACGCAAATGCATGATCACAGGTCGGGGTTTCGGGGGGTGGGACCCTCTCCATTTCGCAAAGTCCCTCAATATCCATGACTGACATGAGAGCAGCATGTATTGACAGGCTGTTGCCGAGATCTTTGCATCAAAGTATAAGCATAATATTTGCGTGGAGGGGCGCTGTGTCAGGAATTCGCGAGACAGGCATCAAACACTCGTGATACTGATCAGATGGTTCGAAATTTGATCAGAGTCTATTCGTTTCGCGCAGTCTATGGTCAGAATCTGACAAGTAAGAGACAGTGAAGAGAGCGTCTGGAGTGCGGCAGGATACAGACTGTAACTGGCACTGCTTTCATCCTTATCACAAGGAAGAGCTGAGCTCTCTAACCCTTCTTTATGACGCGCTCTAGAGCGGAAAATAAGGACATTTTGTGGCGTTTCGCGACCGAAAGAGCTTATCTGATAAGGCGCCTCTGTCAAGGAAAGGAAGAGGAAGAATGGATACAGAAGAGGAGTGTGGATGGTTAATAACAGAGAAGCTACGTGTAGTAAAAGGGAAGAAGAAGGAAAAAGAGAAGAAGCGACGAGGAAAAGAACATTCGTCCTTTGGTTGTGATGGAAATAATAGGAACGAGGACTCGGAACGAAGAGAGGCGAAACCGTACACAACAACCGTTCTCTTCCTCTATCTAGACAGACAGAGTGAGATATCGCGCGGAATAGAAAGACGTTGACTGATTGGCCTATCAGGTAGCCATCAAAGATTGTCGCGAACGGCTCGTGATATCCCCAATCCGCACTTGCTTAGTCTTGAGAGGGACGCAGCCAACCTCTTCTCTCACGAGAGCTCTAGTGTGTTTCCAGTGTTTACGAGACTTGAAGAAGACGAAGGAAGAGGATGAAGAAGGAGAAGGAGGAGGGAAGGAAGGCAGTCGGGGTTTGAGAACTGAGAGATCTATGCTCGAGGAGAGAAGGAGGAGGCAATAGACACCTTGAAACGACACACTCTCGGAGAAACGATTCTACGTTTCGAAAACGCACTACGTGATGCTGTGTTGTTCTGCGTTCAGAGTCCTTCGTTCTAGACGGTAAGCGCCATAACAATCGGACCTCGTCTGTCTGGAGAAAGAGGGAGACGGTATGGAACGAACGGGGGAAAGGAGAGGAAAAAATACTGGAAATCCTGAGTGTGGGACGGCGTGAAAAACAAGTAGAAGAGGGGGAGAGAGGGACAGTGTGGAAGCCGACTGTGAAGGCACGTCATTATAGAGGAGAGGAAAGGAAGAAGAAGGAGAAGAAGAAGACACGGTCGGCAGAGGGGAAGTAAACTAATTTGGGGAGCAGCCTCCCTTCCCCCTCTCGCAACTTTCCAGAGCTTCGTCCTAATGGGGAAGGGATTCTTTCTCTTCCCTTCTCTTCCCCATCCAGATAGAGAGAGGCAAGGAAGAACGAAGGGGTGATCAGGCCATCCAGATAAGAAGGAGGAAAGACTAGAGAGCGATGCCCAGCCAACAGACCGTAACCAACTCCTTCCTTCCCTCTTCCTTCCTCCCTCTGCCTGCCATTCCTACCCAGGCACTCTTCTACCGAATAACAGTACTCTCCATGGCGACAGGCTGACTTGGTCGCGGACAACGCGGAAAAACGCGAACCGTGTTTGTTGTTTTCATCGAGAACAGGGGCGTTCACGCGTCCCTAGTGAGAACTTGGGAGTCGATGAGCGCATAGGAACTGGGGGATTTCTTGTGTCTCCTCGTATCCCACCACCTCTCTTTTCTCTGACACGCAAAATTGCTCGCGAGTTGAAGAGAGGTTTTCTCGAGAAGCCATTGGGAACACTTCAAGCACAGCGAGAGATGACTGGGGGTACGGTAGAAATAGAGCGCATGCGCAGCACAATTTTGTCATGCTTACAAGTTTTGAGAAACGCGCTAGCACGTGAAGAGGATTATGGAGGATATAGAGATCGCGTCTAAATCCGGGCTGGCTACGGTAGATTATTAGACGCGCGGATTAGATACATAGGAGAGCAGACTTTTGAGCAGATTGATAGACAGATACAGATTATGAACAGCTTTCGACCAGCGCAGGACAAGGAATGAGTCAGGAGATAACGTGGGAACCGCGAGGTTGCCTGTGTCCTCCCTCGGCTGGAGATTGATGATAGGGGGAAGGAGCAGGCAGAAACAAAGAGTGAGAGGAGGAAGAGCAGAGGGAAAGAAGAAGTGGAGGAGGAAGATGAACAGGCGCGTTTCATCCATCGAGGAAGAAATCCAGTGGGAGGATGACGGAAATAGGTTGAGGGATGGAAGGAGAGAGAGCCGGGACTGCCAAACATCCCATGTCCACCCCCTACTCTACGGCTCTGATTGGGCACGATAATTCGTGAAACGGAAGGAATGAGATGAAAACACTGATAAAATCGCGGTAATCACATCACCACTCCGTCTCTCCCTCTCCTTATCTTTCTCTCTCTTCTCGTTCCGCAAACCATCTGACAATCTCAGAGCCGAAAACCATCTCGCAAGCGATTTCGGAGAGGGGCGGAAATAGGGGAGGGAGAGAGGGAGAGGGAGGAAGGAAGGAAGAAAGGGGAGGAGGAAGGGGACGAGGGAAGAATGATGGGGGGAAGAGGAGGAGGAGAAGAAGGAGAAGAAGCTGTGAAGAGTTTCGTCGTCTCTAGAGAATATTGAAGAGAGGAGGAGGAGAAGGGGACGATGGAAGTTAGAAACACACAACTCGCCCTTTTCGCTGCATGAGAAGTTGCCAAGATAAGAAAAAAAGTGGGAGGGAGAGAAAACCGAAACTTCCAATCTGCGGTTTCGCGAGAATCGGCAAATCACAGGGATTAAGAACACTTCCGTCGGGAGGCGTAAACCCCCGGCGGGAGAGATCGAAAGTGGAAGAGAAATTGTTGCGGTGACTGCCCCGATAATTTCACGCCTTTTTTTCCACGCGATTCCTTTTTCTGCTTCGCGGCGCCGTCGCGATGGGAAAAGCGTTGAGAGATTGTCTCGGATTCGCAATATCTCAAATTAGACGAGGCGAGAGAGTGTGCGAAAGTGAGAGAGTCAGACGACCTAATAGGATGATGCTGCTTATAGAAAGAGCGAAGATCAGGGAAGAAAACACGAGGAAGAAAAGTGGGAGGGGACTACGAGGTCAAACTCAATGTTGAGAGAAGGAGAAGACTGCCGAAAGTGTTGAGAATCGACGAAGTGAGAGAGGGAGAGAGGGCGGAAGGGGGTGGAGAAGGAAGGAGGAAATAGTGAGGGGCACAGTTGAAGGGGGAAGAGGAAGAGGAGAGGAGGGGATATGTGGATAGAAGAGACTCTCGGGGGCAACGGAGGGAGACAGGCCCGCGCCAGGCAGGGGAGAGGGAGGGAGAGAGACCCGAAAGTGCATTGACAAGCTCGAGTGAGAGCAGGCGCAGTCCTAGTGTGTAAGATGATGCGGGGCGGTCGGGGAGAGGGAGGGGAGAGGAGGGAGAGGGAAGGAAGGAAAAGAGAGAGATAGGTGATGAGAGAGGAGAAGGATGATGGGGCCGCTGTGTGATTTGGTCTTCCGCCCTGAGAGCTAATTTAGTGTCTGGAAACGGCGGGAAATCCCCTGAATCTATTCATTTCCCAGGGTATCTCGTTTCAGTTTGGGCTAGAGAGTACACCAAACCGAGAGAGTTACTCGGGAAATGAATGGGCAGGTTCCCGTAGGAGGAAAGGAAGGATGGGATGTTCAAGAGAAGACGTGCTCTATTCATGCTGTCATCCTCTGAATATTGAAGAGACCAGTATTAATTCAGGAATATCCTTCTTCATTTCACACGCTCTCTAGACGTCTAGAGAGGAGGATATAGTAAGTGGTAGAAAGAGATCCTAAAATTTGGCAAAAGGCAAAATGATGGATCTGCTGTACATACGGGGCAAAGAGCGCCGGGAGACGGTATTGAGAGAGGGGAAGAGTAGCGAGAACGAGGAAAATCAAGTGCATGCATACATCATCCCAAGGCCGAAGACTGGATAAGATCATCAAAAATGATGAGAAGAAGAAGAGGCAAACATGGAATTCGGAATTCTCCATCAGAAATGGCGGGAGAAACCGACATGATCTCTCGTTGGTGAGACAGTGTAGATAATGAGGGGTGCTTGAAATACACCTGATGATCCCTAATGATGCCTACGACGCATGATTGGTTTCAAGTGGGGGGAAACATCCTAATCTCAGTGATTCATATCCGCTGTGCTCTCTACGAAGACAGCATGACCATGAGATTCCCGAATAACACAGACGGGCTTCCTTCTTCTCCCTCTTCCTCCCTATTCTCAACTCCCACCCGAAAACAGGCGCTTCCGGCCACTTGGAAATGCTTGAGAAATCGTTCCAGAAGAAGGGTAAAGTGAGGAAGGCGCGTGGCTAATTAGGAAATGAGCGAGGAATGAATGACGGACTATCTACTCATGCACACTATACTCTCTTTAATCCCTGTGCTCTCAACGTAATCAGACAGAGCAATAGATCATGGGAAATGGACAGATCAAGAGTGCATACAACCAGACAACAATACGCGCGACCATTGACAGACATCACGATAGATACTTCTAATCGGCAAGATATGAGGGTACTTGTGCAATTCACCGGAAGAGTGTCTACCATCCACCCCTACCACCACCGTTATCTAATTAGAATAAGTGAATAAGTGAACCATATCCGTTCTTCCGGGGAACTCCACAAGAGCATAATAGTAGGAAAGAGAGCTCTTCCTTATATATTTATCTAGACAGTCAGACAGAAGATGATTGGCACTTCAAGTCTATAGATGCAAGCGCGTGAGCTTATCGGTCTAGAGCCCATCAGACACAATTCACTCAAGCATCACATTATCAAGTCTGCTTCCCATAACACATCCTTCCTCTCAACGTGTATTGTCAGTTCCAGTCTACCAAAGAATCTTCGAAGATTCGAAGAAGTGCAGTGTCAGTTCTAGGGACGCAATCTTTATTGGTTCAGAGAGTAGTGCTGACACTTCCAGTGACTACATCATACAAGGATCTTCGAATGCTCAGGTGTCAGGAGAAGGGAGATGGATGAGTGGGGGGACTCATTGCATGATGAAATGTGGATGAGGACTTCTGAGTCTTACAATCTCTTAGAGGTCAGAGAGGCTAGAGAATGTGTGAATTCGAGAGACGATTGCTCCTCGGAAAAAGCGAAGACGTCAAGGTGCCGGTCCGGCAACTCTCCCCTCCTCCTCCTCCTTCCTCCATTCCCCTCCCTTTTCCTTCTCGATATCTATCTCACCTGCTCCACTCAACAGAATCGGAAATGAGGTGGATGTGGGGATGGAAGGAAGGGATTCGAGAAGGAGGGAAAGAAGGAGACCTAGGGATCCCTAATGAGAGCCCCGAACGACGGTTCATTCCCGCGATTCTACCGTATCCAGGGACTTGGATGAACGGCATTTTTCTTCTTCTCAAAGATCGGTTCAGTTTCACTCGTTCTTCTAATGAGATCAGAAGATGCTTTGAAACTCTTCCTAGGAAGTGGATAATTACTGCCGGGGTCCAGCAATTGCCATTAATGAGGGGGCATTCCCTCTCTAATTTCTCGCTTCTCTCCACTTGAATGCTTGAGAGAAAGGGAGCGTGGAGGGAAAATGATTACTTTGACGCCGTCAACTCCAGAGGAGAAGAGGAGAGGGAGTCGAATGGGCAACCGATTGATGGCCGTTTCCCCCCTTCCTTCTCTTTCTTCCCTAGAGCTTTTTCCGCGTGACGATGTTCCGGAAAGATTCGGCCCGCGGGGGAGAGAGAGGGGAAAGAGGGGAAAGGAGGGGAGAGGGTAGAGAAACGAGAGGCGAGAGGAGGGGGATGTTGTCGGAAGGAAGAAGAAGAAGACTGACTGACGGATTCTTCCAGAAGAGAGGAAGAATGCAGAGCAAAGAAGAGAGAAAGGGGACTCTCTGATAAGAAGTCATGAAGTCATCCTCCCTCTTCCTCCCTCTCATTCGCACACATTGGATTAATGAGCGCATAGAGAGATTCAAGCGTGATGCATAGAGAGCTGGGCAATAATATTATGAGCCCGGGCACGGGATCCGGGAGATTTCGCGGAATTCTCCCCCGAAGCCCCCGAATTCGAAATTCGGAAACCCCTGAATCGGGATCTCTGGCCCTCGTGTCCTTTGTGCGCACTGGAGCGACGACGCTCAAGTCTCATTCTCTCTCTTTTTCTCCCATTCCTCCCAATCGTCTTCCGGGGCTGCCCCCTCCTCTCTCCCTCTCTCTTCTAAAGTCGCGAGCAAACAATTGTCGGAAGTATGCCTGAGGAATGAAGCAATCCACGAGGAAAGCGGGACAGAGAACCGCCTGACATTTCGGGCAGGAAGGGAGGGAGGAGATGGAGTAATAACAGGGGAGTTCCAGGAAAGCAGAAGTGGTGCGCAGAAATGAGATTGAACGTGTCTACTTACTAGGAAGGAAAGAGAAGAAGTTGCGAAGGAATCAAAATCAAAGAAGCATGAGATAATTATAACGTCGTTCATCATTGAACCAAGTTATCACATGATCAGAAAGAGAGCGATAAGAGAAGGTTCCGCTCGACAGAAAAATGAATGCAATCTAGTGGAAAAGGCGTGTTGTTGACGGTCTCTGAGAGATGATCATCACAACCGAGACCTATTTTCTATTTTTTGCTTTCGATATACAAATATGGGTAGATCTCGCACACGTCAAGCATGTTGACTCCGAAGATTAACAAGACAGTTTTTCTGATCATCTTCTTTCTTACAACACCTCGTTACGATACGACCATAGTCTGTTGCCGATCTATAGATTAAGAGCGGGGAAGCGAGAGAGCGGAAGAGAGAATGATCTATAGAAATCATAGAAATATATGGGCAGCATCAAAACAGTGAATCAGTGATACGAATCGATACACGAATCAAGAGATTGGCTGATATATATGTGTATGGTTGTGTGGAATACGACAACTGAGAGAGAGAGAGGAGAGACGATAGAGTGATAGATAGGAGAGAGAGGGAAGGGATCGGGAAGAGGAAAGGAGAGATCGTACGAGATTGGAGAAGAGAAAGTAGAGAGAGAAGGAAGGAAGAAGTAAGAGAGAGAATGGAATGAGGAGAGAGAGAGAGGGCGACTCGACCTTGTTGGACAGCACCTTCATTCATTCAGTTCAAGTGGGGGTACAGAGACATTTAAGAGTCAAGATTGGAAGAGAGAGAACAGTCACGAATTATGATCGATATTCGAAGTATCGATCTCTTAGAAGATCCGACAATCGCAGTTCTACACCATCGAATAGGAATAGGAAGAGAAATGAGAACATGAAGAGTCGGTGCGATACGGGGAAGGAAGTTCAGAGAAAAGCAGGAATAGGACACACTCTCAAAGATCTTTCGATGGTCAGACAGAGCGAGAGATCAAGTTTTTTGGAGAGATTTGAACAGACAAGGTTGGGAAAGTGCAATCAAGGCGGCGCGCGGCCGATTCCTATCTCTCTCCCACTCGCTCTGTCCCACCCTCGAGCAGCAAAGCAGATTTATAGAGGAAGGAAGAAGGAGAACGGGAGGAATGACCAATAACCTGAACTGGAGGGGCTGAAAAACTGACCCTTTTCGCGGAACACACATTATGCACGAATCTCGTCAGGAAATGACCATTCAATAAGCAGATAAGGAAGAGAAGGAACAAAGAACAGACAAAACTCTCAGCTTGACCCGGTTTATAGTATTTAAAATGGAATTTTTGTGTAGGGAGCAATCGTGGAATTATCCGTCTCTCTTCATTATACTTGATCTCTGATGCTGTCTGTCCAACAAGAGAGGATGAAGAGATTTCGAAGGATAAAGTGATATATGATAGGCGAGAAAGTATGCAAAATGGAGAGGGTAAGGGTATTCGATCTCAGGCTGATCTCGGGTAGCCATGGTTCCTTCCTTCCTTTCCCGAATAAGGAAATCTCAGAGATCACAACTTGAAAGGGAAGAAACACACTCACATATACTCACGCATACAAAACAACAAGCGAGTGGTGGAGAGAGAGCGAGAGAGAGAGAGATAGGCTCCGCGTGATCAGTTTGTAAAGAGATTGTCTCGCTCTTTTAAAACCGTGCTATCTCTATCCTGTCAGGCAGCTGAAGATAGTATACTCAGTAAAGAACGAGACGATTCAAGAGGAGCACAGTGTGCGAAATCCGAGTATGAGAGGAGAGAATCCCTTCCACCTCGCAAAAAGTGGTTGTTGGTTGAAAGAGTGAAGAGAGAGGAAGGAAACGACGACAAAGTTGAAGTGGCCGTTCGATTGAACCCAATTAGTGTCATTTCCTCTTCTCTCTTTCTTCGTCTTTGCCTACGCCCCTCAGGGGTTGCCAAACTGCGAAACCGGCTTGCGTTTCACCTTTATTCATTTCTGGATCTTTTGATATTCGAAAAACGCAAACAATCAGTGCATCAGACTTCGAAGTGTGAACAACATGCGCGTCTGTCTATCTTCTCTGGTTTTAGATCCCCTTCCATCTCCGGAAAAGTGCTCCGGAACTCTTTCGGGACAATAGGAAGAGGAAGACTACCAACTTTCCCTCTTCCAAAACAGCCGAAAACAAAGATCGACGGTAGTAAAGGGAAGGAACCTCCTCGTCATAGGGGAGAGAGGCGGGACGAGGGTAGGAATAGACCATGGCCACCCCCGACAACATTCGCGGTTGTTGCACATCCGAGGGGGAATATATATATTGCATTTCGAGGTCTGCAGGATGAGGAGAGAGAGGGAGGGAGGATTGAGATGGAGGGGAAAGTGAATAACACATGTGCTGCGGGGTTCTACAATCATGCGGGTCTCTTGTTGTTCAAAGATGCGAATAACTCAGTGAGAGCCAGGCTGGCTCGACTACAACAACCTCAGATAAGAACGTTGGGGAGCTTAAGAGTAGTCTTTCCGGTGTGTGACAAAGAGAGTAAGCGAATGCGACAACATCAACCGATTTTCCACATGTTCCTCTCGCAACTTTCGCAATCTCTCCACGCCCAGTTTTGGGCAGAGCGGCCGCTGCTGCGTGGCTAATTTGGCTCAGGCGGAAATATTCGCTCATGTGACGCGCACACACATACACACACGCGAAAACACACTACGAAGCGGGGGAGCGAGCCGGGAAATAGCTGAAAAAGAGTAAAATGAAATGAACGAGAGCGGGGGAGAGAACCGGTTAACACGTCCGTACGCCGCATCGCTCAGTATGGTTCGTCTCCCTTCCTCCACTTCCCCTTCCTCCCTTCTCTCTTCCTCTCTCTCTCGTTCGCATTCCCAATCGGGAAATAGGAAGCGCACAATAGTTGGTAAAGGACACTGTGAGCCATCACTGAACGGCCCGACCGATCGATGGTGACAGAGGGAAAGGAGGGGGAGAATTCCCCCATTGGTGAACCCCAAATGAGAGCACCTATGCGTCATCGAGTTACCGGGTCCAACTCTCCTCTTCCACTTAACCACATGAATCAACTCTTTTTAGAGCAAGTGCTCTTTTGAAGCGTGGTCTTTCGCTCTTCTGACCGGCTAAAGAGCTTGGGGAATGAAGAGATCACAGCTCGAACGATTCGTGTTTTGCTCTTTGCCAAGTTGCGTGCGAGGAAGGAAGGAGGATGCCACATGATTGCATATGCATGGCGAAAAGTGTGGTGGTGATGGAGGGAATGGAAGGGAAAGTCTCTCGAGAAATTTCTCTGAGGCTGAAAATACATTCGAGCCGTGCGGCTAGACATGCACAACAGGTGGGAATCAGAAGCCAATTCGAAAATCACTTGCTTCAGTCCGTACAACTCTCTCGAAACCGCACACTCTCTGAACTCCCTTCATCACTGTTGTGTACGGGGGTGCCACACATGGTAATCTTGTTTCACGAGTCAAATATTTCTCGAACCGCCGATGCGATGGGAAATACAAAAAAATGCAGAGGAGGAGGGGGAAAGTTTTCCAGCAGCCTCGGTTGTTGACTGTAGAGAGCTCACGGGATGAATAAACCGAGACGATTTGCGAAAAACAAAACGGCTCTGCGTTACTCATCTAGGAGGTTGCTTACAGCTACGCTCCAAGCCTCAGCCTACACGATTTACGTCACGAGACTGTCGAAGATCATGGAGAGAATTTCATTTCGCTGCTAACTTCGAGACTGCAGGGGAACACACTGGTCAGTTGCAACTGCGTCATTGCCTGTTATGACCACCGTAAAAATAGAGGTAAAGGTATCGGGCTTCTCCACGCAGTAAGAACGTCATGACCACCGGGAGACTCAAAAAACTCGAGATTGGGCTACAAATCTGGCCTCCAGCTTTGAAATTGAACGATAGGGATCTGGGAGAGTGAACGTCATCGAAATAGTGATGTTATGATAACAGAGAATCGAAAAAAGAAGAGATGTTGCATATCGCGACGCCGTATTTCGCTCTTCGTCTCGATGAATCATGCGACTGTGCAGGAGAGAAAAATAACGAGAAAAAAGAATACGTGCGGAAAAGAAACCGTTACAGGCACACAACGGTGTAGTTGGGTGGAGTGATAAGAGGGGTACGAAACCAATGTAATAGATGGTGGATAATAGGAGAAATTCATAACCAAGTGGCGTGGAAACCCGTGCGAAACAGAACTAACAGTCAATGTTCTGCGATTCTCAAGGGGAAGTAGAAGGAACACTTAGAGCACACATCTCTGGTCGTGTAGAAAGATAAGAACTCGGGAAACCGTAGGCACGCGTTGTAATATCCGAGATTTTGAGGAACTGCAGAATTTTGCACGTAAATAAGATTCAGCAAAGCATCAAACAGTGATCGTGTAGAATGATAAAAGATTACAATCTGTTCAAACCCGCATAAACATCCGGGAACCTGTATGTTTTGAGAAATTTTTCAGTAAACATAAATGTAGTTAAGCAAAAAGAACACCCGACTAGTCCAAAGATCCATTGTGCCGGACTGTTACTGAACAGACCACAGAGGAATTACTGTCAGCTTATTTTTTGGCCGTGGTGACACTTATCCTCGGTTGACGTATTCTAATCCGTCAGTCATTCTTCCTATCACCAGCTTTACAATAGTCTCCATCTCTCCACTCTTCACTATCTTTCGTCGATCAGGGATAGTGCGTGTCTGAAGGATGTTCTCAGTATACTTCAAGGTGTCAATCTCCGATACATCTTGACTATCTTAGAGCCTTTTCGGAAACGTTGTTTGATCTCACACTCGCCTGTATTTTGATGCCAAGTAGCAAGAGTTGATGGACAGTAGCCAAGCAGAACCTTTCAATCAAAGAAGGCAACAAACACAAAAGGCTTCTCTTCACATGCATCCTTCAACATTTCCACCCCTGAGATCTCAATCCGAATCATATGGAGGGGAGCGCGTATAACTATAAGAATTTTGACCTTATGGTTTACGATCGTCTGTTTATCGTCGAGGCGGCGACCCTTTGTAATAGCGATCCGAGTCCCGAATCCATAAAAAGATGAGAACTGCCTCTCCTCTCTTCCCTCCTTCGTTTCTTGTCACAATAGGCCGATCACAACTCCCCGTTTCTTGTCATAACGAACACTGTCCCTTTTCGTTAGTCCAATCAATCACTCGCTTGGTCGATATACACTCATGCGATCGACTGTAAATGGGGGAACGGGGCGAAATGACTCCCTGTTCGGGTAAGACTCCCCGTTTCATCAACTCTCTGGACGATCAGAGAAGACGAGAGAGCGTGCAAAAGCGAGAGAGTCTTAGGGTCGGTAGAGTAACGATCTCGCTGCCTCTTGTAGCCAGTCGTCAGCGCGGCCGCGGCCCTCTTCTCTCCTACCCAAACGGTCGTCATAAATTGTTTTACGGCCTAATAGCCCCCTGCGAGGAAAGGAAGTGAGGACAGTGGAGAGAAGACAGGCGAATGTCATTTGACACATCTTTCGATTCGAGGAAGCACCGCTTCTTGTAGTGATTAGGTGTTTCATTCATTCATGAAGAGAGTCTTTCATCCCTGTTAACTTTCTCCATTATTTCGACTTTATCTATTTCGTACCCTCGGAATTCAATCATCTTGAATTATGCCTCTCCTCCTCTATTCAGTTTAATTCAAAAGGCATCGTTGGGCTCCCATAAATTTGTTTGTAGGTGTTGTCGGTGTTGACTCGTTTTACGACCGTTCTAGTCCATCTAGAGTCGCATGATAACACCATTCATTGCTAGCATAGGTATCAGATATGATAGGTTCTAGTATAAGGGATGAATATATTGTCTTCCATAAAACGATTACCTCTTCACAGGCCTTTCCTTCAACGTAATTAATGTAGAAAAAAATTCAATTTTTCTAAAATTTCTCCTCTCTCTCTCCCTTGCAGCCTTCTCTACATGACTTTTCCGGACTACTTTTTGCATCATTCAGTCGCTTTTGACAATTTCACAGCCTTTGAATTTTCATTTTCAAATAATTTCGATCTTAATCTACTAGTCCAGTAATTGAGAAGTGACTGTTTGAAGAAGAGCAAAGATGCCAACAAATCATACCCATCGCCTCTCCTGTTATCACCATAACTAAGTCGATTAGCACGCGCGGCGGCGTCCTTTGATCTCCTCTCCATCTTGTCAGTCAAACAGTCCCAGAGAGCACGCAGAAGTGAGAGAGTCCGAGAATATCTGATGATCACTCGTACAGTCAATCAGATGCGAGCGGAGCCCTCTCACCCCTTACTCCTTGCCGATTGATACCAGAGAGGAAGAGAGGTCGTGCAGTATCAATCGGTGTTGACTCGTTTTACGACCGTTCTAGTCCATCTAGAGTCGCATGATAACACCATTCATTGCTAGCATAGGTATCAGGTATGATAGGTTCTAGTATAAGGGATGAATATATTGTCTTCCATAAAACGATTACCTCTTCACAGGCCTTTCCTTCAACCACTAAGTCTCATAGTCCAACCTCAGTCCACTCCAATCTACTCATCATCACTCACTCACATCTTCTGCAGCTGTTACTCACTTTGCCGCCCATAAATTCCGTCGCTCCTCTTCCCATCGGTCGTTTGAGCGAGCGCAGCGCCACTCACACTCACATGTGATCATTCTCTTACCTCCATTCTACCGTTTTGAGAAACCTGCGCCTGTCCATCAATGTATCGACTTGCATCCACTCTCTTATTCACTCAGACTTTTGCATCAGTCACCGCGTTGCGCATTGTTTCAACGCTTCCATCGTAGAATTCAGTCTTTGAGTCACTAAAAATGGGCATTTTAGATGAGCGAGCCACAAGCTTCAACGTCTCGAGCAGCTCCAGGCGTTGCAAACGTGAGTTTTCGCCCTTTTCTTTCAATTTCGAGTGTTTTGTCGCTCAATTCAACTGCCATTCTTTCTAACTAAATGTCAATTGCAGCCGCGTTCAAAGGATTCGCCTGCCCTTCTCAAGAAGGTCAAGACGCATCCACTCTTCCCTGCAATCGAGGTACTTTGTAGATAACGAGCGTGCAATAAAGCTCTTTTTTCGTTGATCGAGCATGATTGAATGGCTTGTCGTGATCGGAGGAGAGTAGTTTGGATGTCAAATAGCCTTTTAATTGATTGATAGAGGAAAAGTGATGCAATAGACACGAAATTGAAGAGATTTTCGTACAAAATCGATGTGTAATTGAAGAGATTTTCGAAGCAAATAAGATTTATCACTCAGAAACTGCTCATCAAGATCGAGGCCGCGATGCAACTCAACGGAGACGAGAGCATATTCGATATCAAGGACATTATACAGGTGAGGGAGACGCAGTTTACAGATACAATAGATATAGGGGCACAGGATTGGATTATAACCATCTTCTGACAGTAACCATCTAAACCAAATGCGGATATAAGCACGTTACTAGCTACTCATTTTTTTTTTTGGAGAGTGGACCCGTAGTGCGCACTGGGGAGAAAAGAAGCTTGTGTGAGGGGAAAGACGAGGGATTGTAAATTGAACTAAATATGACAGTGATTCGAGTAAGTAGAGGTGATGCGGTTGATGAGTTATTAGGAGGAGGATCTCTCATTGATTAGAAGAGGAAGAGCAGAGCGGCTATTCCGGCCGCCAGTGAGAGAGTCGCACCTGGGAATGGATAATCAGTTATCGATAAGTTTGGTTACGGTAGGATACTGTAATCGACTGGTAGATCAGTTCTCACCTCCATTGATCGGCACGTCACGCATCATTTGGCTGCCGGCTTTAAATATTGATTATTATTTACTCGTATTCCAACTTCTCCTAGATTTGCATGCATTTGTTATCAATCAGATAGAAATTTGTTAGATTCTGTCGAAAAAAGATCACACGGAGAGGAAACCAACCCAAACTGACTAGGCATGCATGCATTACTCCATTGAAACTTGACTGACAAACTCACGTTCCATCGTGGTGTACCGACCGTACATCGTGTTCATTCCATTCGCGGTCACGAGACCAGTCGAGGGGTCGTAGAGGACCTGATTGCCCAGAGTCTGCAAGAGATCAAAGATCATCTTACGACATCGTACACTCTCAGTCTTCTATTGATATCACTCGGCTCGTTTTCTTGTCCTATCTAATCTAGAAGATCAAAGAGTATTCCGAGTTCTCTAGTCAGTCCATATGATATGGTATCTTATCATTCGGCAACTCTTCCTCTTCCTCAAAGGCTCGCACCCAAGTTCCTCAATCTGGGCACACCTCTGTTATCTATCTTTACATCTACCCGTCATATTTCCTGGTCAGATCATATCGCGGCAATCCCGTTTGGTCAAATAGGTGATGATCGATCGTAAATAGAGGGAGGATTTGAACGGAAAGATTCGTTCCGGACAAACTCATGAAGATGAGAGTCTAAATACTATTTCAGTCTTGAGAACTAGATAGAGGAACTACCCCGCAGGAAAGCAAATGAGATGAATAATTACCGATCCACTAGCTGCATAGGGCGAGTATGTGGAAGATTGCACGTTAGGAGGAGTGTTGAACTGAGGGTTCATCGTGCTGCCTCCAACTCCCTGGGAAAAATCTTAGTTTTTTTGACTAGGTTACTCTCGCGTTAATTCTTATAATTACTCTTCGAAGACTTCAGATTTTCCGATTGGCGATTAGAATAGGTCGATTTTACATGGTAAAAGAGATATGGCAAGGTACTGGTTGAGTCAGTGCACAGGAACAAATGTACCTGTCCTATCTGGTACACTCCTGGCGGGGCGGTGGTCGGCCCATTGTTAAACGGCTGCTGGGTAGTGGATGGATTGTAGAAGGGCTGCTGCGTGGAGGGAGTCGTCGAGGGGTAGTAGGGCTGGGGCTGCAAGTTTAATGGTTAAGAATCAGATTCTCAACTTTTTTATATTTATAAATTATTCTTTTTATGGTTTATCAATTAATAATATTTTCTAATTAAGATAATTATTTTTTGGAGAAAGACGAGTACTCACAGTTGTTCCCTGCACATTGTTCACTCCAATGCCTCCCTGATTCACGGGAGTGCCAGTCATGGGGTACGGCGATCCATAAGGAGTGGTGGATTGGGCGTACGGAGTGGTGGGAGTGGTTGAGACCTGCGAATTCGCTAATAAATCTGCCCAGAATCCAGATCTATACAGAGTTACAACGCATCGATCTGTCAGCGTTCCTTCAATGAACTTAATTGCGTGCATACGACGAGTATTCATATTGAATAATCCGAAATTGCATGCAAAACAAGGACATTTTGAAGAATGATAACAAAAATATAGGACGAAATCATATCCATAGAGCACTGACAGATCTACATCACTATCATAGACAACATCAACTCACAAACGGTGCCTGCGTGCTTGTCCCTGGCTGCGCGTAGACCGGCTGTCCAGCCGGGTTGTAGCCAATCTGAACGGGAGTCGTCGTCTGAGGGCCCTGCGTGCTGTAGGGTGCTTGGGTGCTCGACTGAACATAGGGCTGCTGCTGCAGTTGCTGTGACGGCTGCAGTGTGTTCGTGAACTGAGGCTGCGTGCTCGGGAACGGCGTGGTCGTGGTGGGGAACGTCTGCGGGGCCATCGTCGTCGTTGAGGGATAGAAGGTCGTCGGGCTCATCGTTGACGGCATCTGGGTCGTCGGGGGCATCGTTGAGGAGTAATAAGGCGAAGCGGTTCCGGTGGGCATCGGCGTGCCCTGGTTGAACTGCGTCGAGTAGGGGAAGGCCGTAGTGGATGGCGAGTAGACCTGAGAAGCGGTGGTGGGCTGCGCGGTGCTAGACAGGGGTTGCTGCTGCAGCTGCTGCGACGGTTGCAGCACTTGCTGCTGTTGGAGGGGTTGCTGCGTGCTAGGGGAGGAGGATGCGGGGAAGGGCGTAGTCGACGGCACTCGGGTAGTCGAGGAAGGGGTAGAGGGGGATGAAGCGAGGGTTGAGGAGGAAACGGGAGTCGGGGGAGAGGGGGAAGTACTGTAAGCGAGCGTGCTGGTCGTGGGCTGCATGCTGCCCTGTGTCATTAGAGGGATCTGGGATGCAGAAGGTGCGGGTTGGATGGTGGGCATGGCAGTTCCCTGGTTGAACTGCGTCGAGTAGGGGAAGGGCGTCGTCGATAGCGGTCGCGTGCTGTTGCCGGCTGCAGCAGCTGCTGCAAGGGCTGCAGCGGCGACGGCCGCGGAGCCGCCGCCAACGGCTGCAGCTGCAGCAGAGCCCTGCTGCTGCTGCGGTGCAAATGCCGGGTCGTACTGATTGCTCACCGGAGCGGTCTGCGACGTCACGACGGCGGGGTTGTAGGGCTGCTGCTGAGGAGGCACCTGAGTGGACGAGGGTTGGAACTGCTGCTGGGAGGAGGGATTGGGTTGCATCCCAAAGTCCGAAGCAGCAGGGTTGGGCTGGAACTGGGGTTGAGAGCCGACGGGCTGGGAGATGGCTGGGCCGGATGCCTGCACGAAAGCTGTGGAGCTCTGACCAGAGGCGGATGGATTCGGCTGGAATGCGGGACCTCCAGAACCGGCAACTTGATTCGACGCACCAGCAGCGGGGAACACGACAGGCAGGGGCGTAACGCTGGAGCCGGGCTGATTCGTAACCGGAAGTTGGTCAGCACCGAACTGGTTTCCGGCTGCAGACTGCTGATTGCTGCCGAGCAGCGCCTGATTTCCGACGAATGCGTCCTGACCTTGGTTGACTGCTCCGGCATTCTGGCTCGAGCCAACAAAGGTGAAGGTAGTGGTCGATGGTCGGTTCTGATTCGCCGTTGCCTGGTTTCCACCAACGACGGTCTGCGTCACAGTCCCACTGTTAGGGAGGCTTGATCCGGGCTGGGTCTGATTCGTCGAGATTGCCGTCTGAGTCAGCGTGGTCTGACTTGGCGTCTGATCAATCCTTGTCTGCGATGCCTCATTCGCGCCAGCCACCGTCTGACTTAGGCTAGCCGTGCCCTCACCCTGATCCAGAGTGATCTGGGTGGCCTGATTCGGGCCGACGACTATCTGCGAGAAGGAGGAGGGCGCCTGGCCTACTACTCCTGACTGGGACACTGCTGGGCCAGAGTACGTCTGGGAGATGATGACTGTGTTTGAGGAGGGTGCAGGAGGCCCTATGGGCACCACATTCACGGACGACGACGGCACAGGAGGAGATGAGGGGAAGGGAGGGAACACAACGGGCAGGGGAGCGAGCACTGAGGAGTCGTTCGTGTTAGAGGAGGGAGGAGGGGAGGGAGTGGGCGTGAAGCCCTCTGCGAGGTACGGGGACGGCACGAGGGAAGAAGATGAGGGAGGGGAAGGGGTAGACGAGGAGGAGGAGGTGAACACAAACTGGGATGCACTTGACGAGGTTGCGGGCGCATGCGTCGTTACCGGTGCTGCAGTCGATGAGGGGCCGTAGGGAGCCGGAGTGGTGGAGCCGGCGTTTAGGTAAGTCGGAGGCTGGTCAAAGTTCTGGTTGATTGGCGCCAGAGAAGCGACGGTGTTGTAGGCGGGCGTCGTGGTGGAGTAGGGAAAGGCGGTTGACGGGACGCCTGCGGGGGGAAGGAAGCCGGGGATGGATTGCTGGTTGTTCTGCAATGGGGGGATTGGAAGCTGTGGGGAGGCAGGGAATGATCAAAACGTGTTTCGAAAAGGAATGATGTGATTTGGGAAGAATTTGGCAGGGAATGGATCCGGGGAAATTCAATTTGCACGGGGATGAAAGCTAGGGATCATCATACCGGTCGCGGCGTCTGCTGCTGCACATTGGGGTTGTACGGCTGGTTGGCTGCAATTTCTGTTTTGTGAAACTAGTTTCATGAAATTCACTTGCTTGAGTACACACCCGAAACACAAAACAACATTTTATAAAGAGACTTTTGAAGAGACTTTTTAAGAGACTTTTGGAGAGATTTTTTAAGAGACTTTTTTAGAGAGACTTTTCAGGAGACTTTTTGAAGAGTTTTTAAAGAGACTCCTTGAAGAGACTTTTTAAGAGACTTCATGAAGAGACTTTTAAGAGACTTTTTAAAAGAGACTTTTAAAGATACTTCTTGACGAGACTTTTTAAGAGACATTATTTAAAGAGACTTTTTAAGAGACTTCTTGAAGAGACTTTTTAAGAGACTTTTTAAGAGACTTCTTGAAGAGACTTTTAAGAGACTTTTTCAAAGAGACTTTTAAAGATACTTCTTGACGAGACTTTTTAAGAGACATTTAAAAAAAGACTTTTTAAGAGACTTCTTGAAGAAACTTTTTGAAGAGACTTTTTAACACACTTTCTTAAAGAGACTTCTGTAGAGAATTTTTATAGAAACTTTTTAAGAGACTTTTTTATAGAGACTTTTTAAGTGACTTTTGAAGTGACTTTTTAAGAACATTTTTTCTGATTATCAGAATTAGGCGGGGAAGTGTTAATGCGATTGCTGATCTCGGTTGGTGTCTTTATAGACAGAAGATGCTACAACTAACCATAATTCGGCTGGTCCCTGTTGATGTTGTTGTACATCACGGGCTGCCCATTGTTGTTGGCGTAGTTGGGGTTGTACTGCGGCTGCACTCCGTTGTTCTGAGGAATACCAAGCGCCTGGTTGATCTACGATGCTCTACTGGTTTCTCTTCACGACAGTTATTCGTTACCTGATTCTGCACCGGCTGTGGCTGTCCGTACCACACGTAGATCTGCTGGTTGCGAGAAACGGAAGTCGGGGGCTGGAACTGGCTGGAAAAGGGGAATTTCGCATCTATTCCAGAGGTTTTGATCATGCAACAACTTAGTGAAAAGTAGTCGCAAGCAGTGAACTCAGGTGTGATAAGTGTTCTTCATATAGACCCGAGAGTGTTCAGTGGTTGGTTACGTGAATAGAGGTGATTTTTAGTGACAGAACATTCATTAAGTGAATATTTAGTGAAGTAGAGGAAATAACGTGACTCTTAGTGATTGTAGAGTGGATTACGTGGTTTCTTAGTGATAGTAATTGAATGATAGTGCTTACACAGTGACAGTATAGTTGAAGTGAAACACGGCATGCACTCACATATTTACATACCCAGCGGGACGTCCATTATTCGCGGGTTGGACGGCAACCTTCAATGAAGGATTAGGGATCAGATAAATTTTGTCTAGATATGAAATACGATACTCGCTTTCATTAGGGAAAGAATGCTTACCTGGGAATTATAGTAGACTTGCGATGGTTGCTGGTTGCAGCTTGTGCATTGAGTACACGCTGGTGTTGGTACCTAAACAACTCAATTAGTTTAGCTAAATCGGATTTCACACTGAGCAAATCCAATATTTTCTCGATGCCAACTATCAAAGTAACAACTTGTATGGCTTCGGAGTGCTATCTACTCTGGTTGACAGTTGTTTCGCTCCTCGTAATAATTGAGTTGAAAGCGTAATAGTACGAGATACTTGCAAATATTGTCATCTTCAGATGTCAAAGCACAGAATTCGTGATCCAAATATTTGATGCATGCTGATTGACACTTGTTTCCCTCCTCCGAATACTTACTCTGAACGTCATGAGAAAGGTGCACAACGGCACGTACATTATGGCCATTTCCCGCTGGTTTTTGACCTCGACTCGTCAGAATTCCCTTCCTTCCTGCTCATATGCACACAACTGATAAGACCACAAACCGCGCAAACGATAACTGACACTCGAAAGAATCTGTCCATGATCATCTGATCACAGAAAAATGGAAATGGTCTATAGTAATGATTGATAGGACAGTTCAAACGACTAGAAGACGGAAGGTACGTGACAACAGGAACCAAAAGAAAAGACCAAGAAGCCATGAGGGATCGTTGATGGACAATCTGCTTTGGGCAACGCTCCGAAAATGACCGGAACACTCGCGGCGTTTGCCTTTGTGATTGATCAGTGGAAAGCAAAAGAGCTTCTTCTCCCGTAACGAATAGCCCCTCCTGCTATCGATAGCAGAAGAATGGCAGGAAAAGCCGTTGGGCAAAGTAAGCGATACCCATAACTAGTATGGCGTCAATTGGGGTGGAATTGAGCAATCTGTCAAATAGGATGGCTACTGATACGTAAAGTCAAGAATATAATACGAAAAGCCAATTGACTGCCAGCGGCCCTCGAATGAAGGAACGACGCAATTGAGCCGATATCGAGAGTAATACTCGGGTATCCAATGAGGAGGGGAACAAATATGACCTGCGCCCCTATTGTATTGGAGGTAGTTGTCTTTTTGTGCACGCTATTGCCCTCGGGGGACCGGAGTATTGTAGTACTGTTGAGTAGAGGAGTAACATGAATCTGTGCAAACAGTTGACTGAACCGCGCATTGAACAGTGAACGCTGGATCTTTCGGCTTCGAAACAGTCTGAGATTCCCACGATTCCAGAAATCTCCCCCCATCTCGATATCCACTTAGGATTCTAATTGAACTGGCTTGTGAGTCACTACGTGCTTCGCTTCCTGGTTATCAACCCAGGTGTTAGCTCATCACTGATTTGCTCAAGTGCTTTTCTCACGTTACTTGGTTGTTCTATCTCTCTCCTCTCGCCTTCTCTTTCTTCTCGGCTGAATTATTTCGGGTGAGAGCGAATTCGCGCCTCTCTGGCAGTTTGTTTGCGCAATAATCGGACTTGTCTTTTGAGTATCAGCCTCGTAGCACTAGGAGAGAGAGGAAATACTAACGAAGAGGTACCTCTCCTCTCTATCTCTCAATACGTAATAAGACCTTCCGGAACCGAAATAGGGAGAAACTCAAAACGGAGAAGTGCTTCTGACATGAGCTAGTAGGTTCACACGCGCCTTCCGAGAATTGAGTAGCATCTCAACAAACTAACAATCTCTCAGAATCCAGTTCGAAATCTGATCCGATCAACGAGAAGTAATACTTCGCTATCTAATTCAAGAAGGTTGTTTCGAGAAGATGCAAGAATCTAACACCTCTATAGAGTTTTTAAGAAGTTTTTTCAGTGTTTTTGAACTAGACGCCTAGAATCTACGAAAATTGATGAAATATGGATGAAGAGAAGTAAAAAAAGACTCACAGTAACCAGTAGTAACAGTCCAATCAGCGTCCTTCCTGATGCCATCACTTGCTCTTCTTCTGCGTTCCTTCTTCCTTCTCTTCCGTTCGCACTTCTCGCCTCTGCTCTCAGAGTGATCTCGGCCTCCTGGAGACACTTACGTGAACGGAAGAAGAAGCAAGAAGAAGGAGAAGATAGGAGACGCGATAGGGAGAGAGATACGGGGGATGAGGAGGGGGGGATTGTTTTGTGTGTGCCCGCGCTCCCTTCCGGGGGCTGGCTGGATGGCAGAAGGAGAAGAGGCAATGAGAGAGACACGGGAGAAGATGGAGATAAACCAATGGAGCGATCATGGCACCAGATATCAGTGAATCTGGATATCAGCTAGAGGGGATATCACTAGCACACCGAAGATGAGTGAGAGGAAGAAGGCAAGTGTGGGAGAACCCTCTGGGAACTAAGAGGAGAAAGGAGAGGGCGGAGAGAGGCTGCCACACCTAAATGCTGGCGGAATGTGACAAACTTTGAGTCAGAGGAGGGCGCGAAAAAAACTAGTGTGCGAGAAGCTTAGCGGTTTGTTGTGGAGAGTAGTCTAGAAGTTGAGAGAGGTAGAAGAGTTGAGATGAGTATCTCTACTCTGACCAAGTGGAGTTCAAGAGTGAATCAGAAACCAGTGTGAGATGTGTCATTGATACATCTTGTTTTCTAATTTCGACATTTTTTTAGATCTTTTAGCCCATAATTTCTCCTGCTTTTTCTTCCTGTCTATGAAAGCGATACCCTATCGGGGAGTCAGTGAAGAGGGGCGAGCAATCATCTTGAGACTTCTTCTTCTTTTCTCTCTCTCACTCGTTCCGATCACGTTCCCATATTTGCTCTCCTTGCCATTGCACCACTTCGTCCCGAATAGGATTAACGTTGATTGGAGCAACGAGCGCTAACCCGGCCCTTGCTATCATATCAGTTTCCTTGTTTGAGTGAGAACTCTCGAGGCAGTACCATTGATTACTCTTGATATTCGTCATCCCCTCATCTTGCTTAGCTCAAATATTGGCACCGCCGTCTTTTCTCTTTGCATTGCGCGCTCGTTCACGTAGATTGAATTGACGTGATACAGACGGGGGAGTGCCATTGAACGAGTAAGACTATGACCCCTCTTCGTGGAGAAATACTTCTACTCTCTCAACGCAACACTCTATATCGTTTGCCGAAGAGAAGAGAGACCCTGGAAAGTGAGAGTCACTGCATTTTCAAAGATCTCAAGGAGCAGGCAAAGTTAGATATAATGCAAACCGGAGAGAACCAGACACGAATCTTTCCATTGTGAATAGACTCTCGTTCATGAGGCAAAAGTAGAACACCGCTCTATTCAATCCTTCTTCGAAATACACAGAAGCCGATGGCATTTGCACGCTGACATCACTGTAGTCACTGTGGTGCAAACGAAACTGTGAAACCGAGTTTAAATCGAAAACAAAGTGCGTCACAGCGTATCAATTTCAGGAGATCTCGCAGCTTCGCGCCCCGAGTGGAAAGGAAGATGCGGAGGTAAAGGAGTGGATCGGAGATCTGGGGTTGTTATTGTTTCTCGTGACTCAACCCGAGTTGTTTCAGAACAATGTTTGGTACTTGTGTAGTTCCCAGAAACTATTCTTGGAGATTTTGTTGAATATTTGTAGAGCAGTCACAATTTGAGCTAAAAACAGATGGAATCCCATGTATTAAAAAAAAGAAGGTTTGGCTAAATCCGATCTTTCCAGCTCGACAAGTTCATGCAAGACATGGTCGCTGGGTACCTCACTCAACTTCGCGAACTCCAGCATGTCATCGGTTTCACGGACACATTCATCACCAAGTACAAACGTGAGTTCCACCTTATCTCCTCTCTCCGCTCTCATCTCATCTCCTTCTCATCCTTTTCTCCTCCTTTCCCCATTTTTTCGAAGCGAAAGTGTGACGAGCAGTTCTGGTTTTCCGTTCATTCCCTGCTCGGCTGCAAGCGACCGAACATTGGGAGAAGGAATGATCTAGGATTGATCTTATCGTCAATTGCGTCTTACTCAAGTAGACAAGCTGCTGCGTCAGCTCAAGCAAGAATTCATTCAGAAACCCTTCGAAAGCGCGTTCCATTGGATGCTCTCATTGGCAGTGCGGACAGTGACGATGATCTACCCACGTCTCCAGCTTCCAGTACGGACGACCCGGCGGTAAGTAGTTGATTTGGCAAACTTTAGTATGAAACTACAAGTAAAATAGAAAGGTTAGAAACTTACAAAATCTGATGTAAGTACGTGAAGATAATAGTGCGAGATCAACCAAAATACATTAGAATCTAAAATTGGTCGACGGTTGCGCGTGTTTGTATTTGTTGACGATAGTTGAGGTTCAGTTACGTTTTTAGAGCAACTTCGCGCCACCTCTAGTCGATCAGGAGGCTCCCTCACTGGCCGTGATGCACACCCCTCAGGGCATGGTATCGATCCCGCTGAGGCTGCCGCCCTCGGAAGTGCAGGTAACGATCACAGCCTCTTCAAATGCACGTAGAAAGAATCTGCAAGGTCGTTTTCCCGAAGACATTCGATGATTGCGCAGAAAAATACCAAGGTTTACTATTCAGTCACATTCAGTGCACCATTTGAGTTCAAAGACGAGATAATTGTGATATTAGAACTGCGCGGTGTAGTTTCTCATCAACTTCAATTCAGCAAGCAGCCACTCGTCGCATGATGGGAATGGCGCCTCCGCCCATGGACGAGACGTTCCGTATCAGGATGATGATGATCCAGGCTGCATTGGTTAGTTCACTCTCCATCTTTTTTCTTCCCTCTATCAATCATCTAATCCCTGAGTGAAATCCTTCCATGTCATTTATGACCCGCTCAACTATTCCAGAACCCCAACCTCACGCCAGATGAAGCTCAGAAGATCGCGGGACAGTTGGGTTGCAACCAGAAGCAGTTGGAAGCTTGGTGAGCATTGTCTTCTGATCTTTGATCTTTGATCTCTGCACTTTAATCTTTCACCCTCGATTTCTCGAACTTTTATGTTTTACCCTAGATTTCCGAACTTTGATCTTCCCCTCGATTTCTGAACTTTGATCTATGATCTTTGATTATTGATCTCTGATCTTTCATCCTTCTCTCTCTCCTGAACACACACATTGCAGGATTAACGACTTTCGTAAGCACTCGATTTGCAATATGATGGCGGGTCGGCATCTAGCATCGGAAGAAGAGACCAAAAACGGGAAGCGATAATGTGGTACTCCAGAAATGTGATTGTTTCCGCTACTGTGATTAATTCTTGATAAAGTGATTCCTAATTGCTCTTTAGGCGTTCCCACTCGAAGGGAAAAATTGTCGCTGAGATCACTTTCCATCTCGATATCCCCACTGTTCCCCTCTGATCATTTCATTGTTCTCACTTTCTGAACGGAAAAAAAGACACAATGACTACCCACACACATTCCTTGATGTATTGCTGATGAATTGGACGCCGATTAATGAAAGAAGGATGATGGCAAGTGAATTTTTAGATGCATGCTCTGGTTCAACAGGAGTTTCAAGGGGACTTTGTTGACAAAGTGATGAACATTCAAGAAGAACGTTTGTGATGTTTTTTCTTTTCTTTTTTAACACTGCGTTCGCACTCCGTTCGAGTATCAAACCCAGATATCCATTACTGGGAAAGGAATCGCGTGAGAATGAATTGTGGTTTTTTCCGGACGAGCTGCAGATCACGTTCTAATGAAGTGTGAGAGTAGGAGGGGAACGTTCATCTTCATCCTAGCGTTGGCCTATCTTTTGTTCCCGTCCATTTCTCGTTTTCAAACGTTTTTTTCGCCTCACGCCAGTGGATCCTCCCTCCTACGGCACTATATCAAGGAAGGTGATGAGGTGAGCAACGATCGACATTGTTCCGAGCCCTCTCTAATTGTTTTGCCTATCAGACTTCTATCTATTCCACTTCGCAGATTTTGTAGAAGACTATGCTCATGCTCGTGCATTTGCCTCTCCAATCATCCCCAATACATTTCAGCGATGATCTACCGAGTAATCGCTCTCGCACTGTGCACACATCTCGCAGGGGGCTGTGTTCCCGTTCGACCTGGTTAGTTCACTCTTCAAGCGGTTGAGTTATAGATTCCGAAGAGTAGAGTAGGAGACTATTGGAATTAGCTCAGAAACTCGCAGTTCTAATGTTGTCCGCAGTAGGCGATAACAGATAACGCGCCGTTCTGCTCACCCCGTTCTCACTTTTCACTGTCACTTTCGTTCATTCCTAGTAGAGGATGGGATGATTGCTGCTTTTGGCAACAAGTCGACTCATTTCTTTGCTAGTAGCAGCTTGAAAAAGCTAATTTTGACCTTGCGCGTCAGCACCAAGAATTATTGGTTGAAAGTTGATAAGAAAAAGCTTTAAATAAGTTGAGAGCTTGAGAATTGATAGGGTACAAATCGCATTCCCTCTTGATTGATGTTCTCCAGGTGATGACTTGCCCTGCCCACCGGTTCCACAGGCAGCGATGGTGGATGGCTACGCAGTAGCGGGACTCAAAAAGTCCACTGAGAATGGAGCAGTGGTAGTTTTATACAACAACGTTGCTCATTTCTCTAAAAAAGGCAATGGTATTCCCGTACTCAAGGCGCTTGCGTCCTACGGGAGCCCACTGCTAGTCCAGTGACTATATTTCTCAAACGAACTTCAATAATTGTCGTTTAAAACAGGTTTACTCCTGCGATCCGCCCGCTAAGCTACTCCAAGTCGATGGAACAACTACTACCGAACCAGTGGGCAAGATCACATGCGCGTAAGAAAGATACTTTAAGCGTTCTTTATACTTACTTTAACTAAAACGTACTATATTTTAATAATTTAAGACCAAATTCTGGATTTTTCACCGGCCCTGATGGAAAGCCGGTTGGAGCGAAGACGTACAACTGCGGCAATCGTGAGTTTGTTGTTCTCGGGGATAATTCCCAATATCAATCAAGTTTCTGATTCGATTCTACTTCATAGTGACTATGTTCCTTCTCGAAAGTATAAAGTGACGGTGATCCATTGATTAGGAGCGAGAATGACAACAATTTGCAAACGAAACCATATGTTTATGTATTTTCTTGCAGTTGCTGGATGTAACGCGTGCAATCAAAAAGTGAAAGACTTATACATGCCCGGGCAGGTAAGTAATTCGATTATCCAATAAAATCTGATAGTCTATGGAATACTCCAGTTGCTATCCTCACAAATATTATGCATTATTTGTATAAAAAGCATTCTTCAGGACACTGTTAATACTGATAATAGTCCAATCTGCGAAATCAACTGCCCAATGGACTTTGCCGTGATATTTAAAGTGAGATTTCAAACGTTAAATAAAAAATCAAGGTCATTCGCGCATTACATTTAGGGTATGACTCATGACCGTGTCGTGTGCGATCAGGCCACTCAGGCAGTGACAGTTGACTCCCCTAACGGAGAAATGGTCACGGTGACGGATAAGTTTGCGTGCGGTAAGATACTGTGTATCAATGACCCTTTTCGCTTTGCGTTCCCTTAATATCTCAATATATATTCCAAAGCATTTCTGGCTGCGGAAAACTCAAAAAAAATGTGCAATGATGCTCGTTATCACAACATTATGGAATTGAGAATATATGAGGCCGTTTGTGTAAGGATCAACGAGTGCATGGAACAAGCAAAAGTTCGAGATACCCCAAAAGTTGGCTCCAGGGGTTATTTTCGACCCTCTACCCGATTTTCCACTTCATTTCGTCATATGTCCCCATTTCGCTCCAGGGGCTCACCCCCTCATTTTGGCTTAAATTTTGTTTTTGAGTGTTTTTTTCGCAAAAAAATGGTCAAAATGGCTCGAAATCTCACTCCCCCGACCAGAATCTCAAGCTCTATCGAATAAAACTACTCTCATATTTTGATCATTTTTCTTTCACGGGTTATAGTGAAATCTTTAGCCGATTAATTGAGGGCAGAATCCTTTTGCAAGTTGACAGAGGATACGCCCCTGAACATTTTAAGCCCTTGGGCACCAAATTTCGACCTGGTCTAAGTAGTTTTTCATCGATTTTAGTGAAAACGTGAAAAATAAAAGTGCATGTATGCCATCATTATGGTGCTCATTTTGTAGAGCCGAAGTAGTTGATCATTTTTTGTGAACACACTATGGCCTTAAAACTTCTTAGTAAGAAGTTACAAGCGGGCAAACTTGCCATTTTAACGCTACTCACTTTAATGACTTTTTCAGTACCTGTAACTTCTTACTGAGAGGTTTTAAGGCCATAGTGTGTTCACAAAAAATGATCAACTACATCGGCTCTACAAAATGAGCACCATAATGATGGCATACATGCACTTTTATTTTTCACGTTTTCACTAAAATCGATGAAAAACTACTTAGACCAGGTCGAAATTTGGTGCCCAAGGGCTTAAAATGTTCAGGGGAGTATCCTCTGTCAACTTGCAAAAGGATTCTGCCCTCAATTAATCGGCTCAAGATTTCACTATAACC
>LS498788.1:100391-215675 GCA_900490845.1 Pristionchus japonicus
GATGAAAAACTACTTAGACCAGGTCGAAATTTGGTGCCCAAGGGCTTAAAATGTTCAGGGGAGTATCCTCTGTCAACTTGCAAAAGGATTCTGCCCTCAATTAATCGGCTCAAGATTTCACTATAACCCGTGAACGAAAAATGATCAAAATATGAGAGTAGTTTTATTCGATAGAGCTTGAGATTCTGGTCGGGGGAGTGAGATTTCGAGCCATTTTGACCATTTTTTGCAAAAAAACACTCAAAAACAAAATTTAAGCCAAAATGAGGGGGTGAGCCCCTGGAGCGAAATGGGGACATATGACGAAATGAAGTGAAAAATCGGGTAGAGGGTCGAAAATAACCCCTGGAGCCAATTTTGTGGACATTTCAGCTTTTTTCTCTGTTCCAAACCCTCGTTGAACCTTGTTGAACCTTACGCAAACGGCCTCATATAAGTAGTCCATTTCAAATCTGGGTGACGACGAATTAGCTCGTAATTCAGTTAGGCTTGAATATTGGTTCATTTTCACTATTCAGAAATGTGTAAATGTGATGCTGCCAATATTCCAAACAATGGAGAGACAGGATTATGTCCATTGAACAAATTATGCGTTGCGCCTGTCACACTGGACTCGTGCAAAGGAGTTTGCGTTGCAGGCACCACAGCAGCATATAAGGTGACATTCTAGGCAACTTAGTGGTAAAGTTTTCAGTTTTGCAGGATAAGGACGGTAAAATCAAGACAGCACAAGAGATAAAGTGTGTCGGAACAGAATGGATTGAAGCCGGTTTTGACACAGCTGCTGGTATTACTTGCCAGTATAATGATGGCGGTGAGTAATATGTAAAAATTAAATTAAAATTCGAAACAGAAATGAACCATGAACTTTGCCCATTGCAATTTTGCCAACTTTGCCCACTTTAACAATGAACTTGAAACAGAAATGAACCATGAACTTACAACTTTGCAGAGGGATATGTTGAAATGCAGCCTGAGCAACCAGACACTTGCACTAAACTTGGCATCTTGACGCCATGCCCCAAGCCGGGAAAGTGTACAGAAAGTGATCTTATCTACGCGGATGATGGAAATGGAGGGTATAAAGTCATGTGCAAAAGCGGATCCCTCGTCACTGATACCGTCAGTTCACATGAAATTATGAACCTGAATATTGATATTTTGCATTGATATAGCTGATATTTTGCAGTATCCTGATCCAGAAATGGGTGGATTGTCTGTGCCTTGTACCGCTGGTGGCTGGTCCGGTGCCGGACTCACTCAAGCCAACTGCTTATCAGATGGTACACATACATGACTTAGCATTTCATCCTCAATTGTATGCCTTCAGACTCAGAAGTGGCCTTGTGCAGAATGGATTTCCCTCAGCAACTGTTGGCAATCACTGATTACAAATGCGCGTTCGGAGTGTGTGGCATCTTTTGCAAAGACACTTCAAAGTTGGTCAGCTATAAATCCGGCGGCGTGGTGAGATTGCTAACAACCGTGAGAGTAGTATCAATATCTCATTTCAGGACAAGAAAGACGCTTATTTGAAGTGTGATTTTGGGGCTTTGCAAGCCCCTGATACGCAAGGAGTTGACGACCTGACAATGATCACATGTGTGTAGAAGAGGAGACAATCGTCCAGGATGGCAATCAAATATGTACTTGCAATATAAATTCAGCATCAAATCTACCTCCGTACCCTTTCAACTTCGTATCTTTCAGCTGTTGTTTTCCTTTGAATCGCAATAAATATTTATATCGAATGAGATTGCTTTCTTGGTTTGCAATCATGTGTTGTCTCTGACTCAAGAACCATCCTAGCCTACTTCCGGTTTTGTTCTCCCTCCCCTTTCTCCGGTTCACTTAGAGTCAGAACCCGAGAATGATTTCCGAATTGGTCGGTTTGCTCTTCGATGCTCTCTCCTTCGGAATACTCGCACTCTTCACTTATGAGGTGATATTATCGTCTGGTTACTTCACTCTTACTGAATCTCTACGATTTTCCTCCTTTCGTTGAGATGAGTGAAGAAGCGGGAAAAAGATTCAGCACTTTTTCGCAATCCTTACCGACCTGACGTATTATTAGTAATTTGAACAAAGCAATTGCGAACAGGGAATGACGAAAGCTGAAAACAGGCCAAGTGCTGAGCAATTCTCACTACCGATCCTCGAGAAGGTGTGAATGGGCTAATCCCCCTCATCACACGTCACAATCTCCTTCTGTCAGCTCCTTGGCGATAAGAGAGAGAGGGGCTTATGGAACTGAGAAGAGTGATAGTTATCATTCCCTCCTTCTCTTCTCTCTCGCTCTTCTGTTCGAGATGGAGAAGAGAGATAGAACATTGGCAATGAATCATTCATTCTGGCGTTTCTTCTTTTCTGAATCTAAGTAATTATATTCAGGCACTTTCGCGTGCTCGCATCTACGTCGAAACCAAGATGCCGCAGAAGAATGTCGAGGTTCGTCTTCATGTAATTATTGTGTCGTATGATGTGCAATTGGCTAGTCTTGTCCTTGGAAAAAGCTCTAAATTTCCCAACCCTTGAGTGATTTACGACCGATCTGCCAATCTTGGGTTGGCCATAAAGTAGATTCCAATCAGGATCTCCTTCTCAAAACCTCCAAGGACGCACTCAAGGACATCAAAGTCGCTCTGATCGTTGTCGACTACCAGAATGACTTCACTACGGGGACTCTAGCCGTCGGGGTAAGTTCTTCCCTTCTATTCAAGCTACAATTAAGAACGACTTGAAGCGTGGTGAGAAGAATCGCTGATTTTCGTAGAATCCAAGCCAATTTCGCTGGTTTTGAGACCAAAAAGTGTAAGAACGGAAGGTTGGCTTCCCTCTATAGCCACTCTAGGTTAGTTCACGATTGAGTGCTTAGCTCGTTCGACCCGAAATCCCGCGTCACATCGGGCTAAGTGCCCCTGGGCACTCTGATTTTCTCAGAATAGACCAAACAGGCAATATTTTGGGGAAATTGCAGCTAAAATAGGATATCCGGTGTGGCGCAATACCCTAAATAACCCTGTAGTGTACTTAATTTACTCATGAGAGATTTAGCATACGAGAATTTCTCCTATTTTAGGCTGGAGACGCTCAGGAAGATCCGGTTGCTCGCATCGCTAACGTGAATCGCCTTCTCGAAATGCCTTTCGACACAATCGTCATTACCAAGGTGTGGTTTCCGCTCTTTCATAACTGCTGCTCATACAGAAATGTGAGAAACAGGTGTGGTTTCAGGTCTGTCTGATAAAGAATATGTTCAGAGTGACTAGGAAGGAAATATATCAGTAGTATTCTGAACCTAAAGTGACTTCCCCACATACAGGTCATTCTGATCACTGACACCTGAAAGAGATCACTAACCCGATTGCTCGCAACATTCTTATCAACAGGCTAAGCGCAGCACTATCATTAAACAGTCGCGTGCAGAAAAGAGAGCGAGGTGCCCTTCCATTTAATTAGCTCGACGTCTCTTCTGAGAAAGACAATGATTCAGTGGAATTGCAACGTCAGATGTCGATTTCTGAGGGGAAACACGTTTGCAACCAGCAAACACGTAAATTTGAGTGACCATTCAAGCAGACAAAGTGAAAACCATCCTAAATTTCGCAGGACTGGCATCCGGCCGACCACATCTCCTTCCTCAGTGCTGCCCACAACACGGACCGTCAACTCGCCCCCCACAGCAAAGTGGAGATGTTCCAGAAGGCGAATTTCACGAAGCCAAGGAGAGAGCAGGTGAGAGATTCAATCTAGTTGTTCAAATAATCGAAAAGATAGGGAAGGAAGAATATCAGATTAAGCTGGACAGAGGCTAGTGATGAATCAGAGAGAAAAACAGGAGAAAAGGATAGAGATAAATGAACTATACAATCTGAGGGTTAGGGAGATTAGAGAAGAGATAGTGAATGCGCGGGATTATTAATTAACTCCGTGGTCGAAGAGATCATTATCAGAGCAATTATGGAAACTAACATCCGGGTGAGGGTTTCATAGCATGAATCGGAAAAAAAATGTTCGAAAAGGAAGCGGAAGTGTCTTCAGATCGATGAGAATCCTTTCAAGCAGAGAGAACAACAAAATATAAAAAAATCCAAACAATTTATCGAACTACCAGGTACTCTACCCTGATCACTGCGTGGCCAACACTCATGGAGCCGAGATCGTACCTGAGATGAAGGTAAATATCTTAGATTTTAAGCTTGCATCCAGTTTTAATTAGTGATAGGCTCTGTTTCCTCGATTTCGAAGAGAAGAGACAGTCACAAGGACCATTCAGGTGCCTGAGCGAGCAATCACCGTTCTCAAGGGCCTCGAAACCCTCGTCGACTCCTACTCTGCATTCATGGACAACGAGGGAGAAGGACGGTGAGACATCCTCTTGTGATTATTTCATAGACATTTCAAGGTCCTTCGATTCGTTCTCGTTCATCCGTAAGCAATAATGTTCCAGAAAAAGCAATAATGTTCCAAAAAGTCGTGTAGCATCTTTGCAATTCGAAATGAATGTTCGGCTTTAGCGATTGGTTAGTATTATCTTGTAGAAGTGAGCTCTTCGAAGTACTCAAGCGAGAGGGAATCGATGCTGTTGTCGTGTGCGGACTTGCCTATGACATCTGCGTCTTCCACACGACCAAAGACGCTCGGAATCTCGGCTTCTACGCTGCAACTGTGATGGATGCAAGGTAAACGACAGTTTCCCTTCCTTTTTGGTTCTCTTGGAATGAATTTACTGCCCTTTATTCGAATTTTAAACGTAAAAGTTGTAAAATTGAGCATTGCAATGTGAACTGATCAACATTTTCCCGTCTTATCACTTCTGACAAAGCAGCATTCCTCATATTGTTGCGGAGTGAGCAACCTTACTCATTCGAGATAAGAGTAAGCCGGCTTAGACGATAGGAAGGAGGATTTGAGAAGAAAAAGCGAGAGATCTGTCACATTTTGGAAAATCGCGACGCTTTGTGTTGTAGTTTATATCATCTGCAGCGCATAGGTTTCTTGGGTTTCATCGCGATTTTATGGGAAAATTCGAGGGACTGGTTCTTGAATAAGCAAAAATGTCCATGAAGATCAGAAAAGTACACCCACTCCCGAACTAGAACAATTGGGTGATTGAAGTGCAAGCAAAACTTCATTCTAGGTAATTGGTGGATAAAGGGAAACATAATCATTTGTAGTGCTGCCTTCTTCGTCTCGGGCAAGCGTGAAGCCGCCGGGTACCACGCCGAATTCGATATCAAGGAGATGCAAACGGACGAAGTAATCGAGATGATGGGGAAGAGAGAGTGGCCTGAGTGCTGGTTCAAGTGTGCTGTCAAGGAGGGAAAGATTCACAACAACAACTTTATGGAGTCACTGCATGCGTGAAACAATCGATTTTCCTGTCTTTTCCATCCACTGTACATTAATTTTACAACTACATTCTTCCAATTTCCATGACCAAAGTTTGAAATCCATTCCATTATAGTTCATCGATCTTAGTCAGTCGATTCCATATGTGTACGATAAATGATTGAAGTAACGCGAATGAAGCAGTTAGTGATAAGGATGAGTCGGCGAGTCTATTGTATTTTGGCATGATAAGAGTGAAGGGACGAAATCGGGTCGACTCTGTCTGGAGAGAAGTTTCACGGGCCATTACACTCTTCTTTCTTCCCTTTCCGTCGCTTAGCACTCTTTCTTCCCAGTTTCTGCTGTTTCGTGGCACTCGTTTTGTGCGCTTCTCCTGCTTTTCGTCCTGCTAATGACTGAAAATAGCTCGCAAAATGCCTGAACGACGCGCCTCAGAAGACTCTGGATTCGATACTCAGCTAAACGCCACATCGGTATCTTGTTTTGCTTCGATTTCATCTCGAATTTTCGCTTGGCTCAGTTTTCCTGCTACGATTCGATAAACAATGACACGCTCAGCGATTCAATCGATCTTCCTGAGATGGTGAGTTCATTCGGGCCACTTCCACATTCGAAACTTCACACGTTTAGGGCTCAAAATCACTCAGTCCCGTCCAAACAACTATCGCGCCTGCTGGAAATCGCCTCAAACTTCTCGTCTTATGCGCAGTACTCTCCGCGGCAACGAATTTCCCGGTATTTGATTGCTCTGATAAGGGGGAAGATGCACACTTATGTGTGTTGAGAGACACACTGGAGTGGTGAATCGATCGGGACTAGTCATATTATAGTTCACGTTGTATGTTTTTGAGAGTCATTCAAGCAATATTGGCTTAATTTCAGGAAGGTTACTGCAATTCGTACCCGAACACATCATACAAGTCGTTCCAGCTTATGATAAATAGCAGTTATGTAGCACGAGGTCTCGAGGTGAGAACACTGCTTGATTCATCAATTGATTGAGTTATGCTGCAGGAAGGCCTCTCCGATGAGGCCTATACGTGGTACTGGTCGTTTGTATTGAATATCTGGTTTGTTGGAGATCTTCTAGGAACGTTTGTCACGCCATACTTTACGGATAATCTTGGAAGAAAAAGTGTGTGCCAGATTTATTACAATTTGCCAAATATTTATTGCAGAGTCATTACTAATCGCCAATTTCTGTGCTCTATTCGGTGCTGTGGTTGCACTATCTTCTGTTTTGTTCTCGATTCCGGAATTGTTCATAATCAGTCGATTTACCACGTCAATCAGTTCAGGAATGAGCTTTGGAGGATTGATTCTATTCCTACAGGTAAATAAATATGCTTTCACTAGCTCAATTGACCTACTTGAGCTTTAATTCGCAAAAATCTAAAACCAGCGACAACAGGAGGCAACGCCAACAGCAGAGAGAGGAATTACCTCGTTCATCTGTGAATCGACTTTTATCATGACTACAGCATTAGGAATCGGAGCAGGGATGGACTACATCTTCGGACAGAATCTACCTGTGCTTACTGGTAAGAACGGAACCATTGGGGTTCCTAGCATAGAATTCTAGCATAGGGAACGAAAAGAACTGGTGCCCAAGCTTTCTAAAAGAGCAATAGAAAACAAATGTTGAATTCAAAACGATTTTACAGGAGTGGCAATGATCCCTGCCGTAATCGCCATAGTAACTACTCTTCCGCTGTGTGACACTCCCAAGTTCTTGCTCATCAGCAAGAATGACCGAGCAGCAGCGCTCAAGTCACTCGAATTCTACAGAGGTGAGCCTCTCATCAAACCATCCTAACACTTTCAATCAGACAAGGTATAAATCGTGACAAAAAAAGGGCGTAAAATATCTAATTTGAGAAAGTTGTTCAGGAGTGAGTGTCGAGAACGAGAATACTCTAGATGATATGCTCATCGAGAAGGAAATGGGTGGAACAGAACAGAAGGTGCAACAACTTTGAACATAAATTCATCTCACATTCAAACTATCTATCAATCGCAAAAAAGTGGAGGAGTATCCATTTTATGTAGTAGCGGAGCAACGAATCTCTTCAGGTAGCCCTAATCTCCGGAATTATCGAAGTGTTCACAACCAGACATCTTCGAATGGCGTTTATACTTGGGGCTGCTGCATTGCAGGTATTCCTATTCCCCTCTTGACCGTAGTTTTTATTAAATTGTTACTTTATTTTACATTCTGGCTTAGTCTTGCATAGTTGATCCCTCTTAGATAACAGTCGGCATCTGGCCCATCGTCTACCTCTCCACAGACTTTCTTGCTGCCAATTTCCCTGCTGAGCTGGCTCAGGTTTCCCTAAAATTCTTGAATTAAAGTACAACATTGCTTCCAGTTGGCCTCATTCGGATTCATTCTCGCTGATTTCGTTGCTTCACTGCTTGGAATTCTCTTCATTGAGAGGTGAGTCGACTACATACACCACCAAGGATTATTCTTTAACACATACATCTCAAAAATGCTAGAAAACATCCGTTTTCCAGATACAATCGTCGATCTCTCCTCATCGGGTTCGGTGCTGCCAACACCTTCTCCCTCTGTTTGTACATCATCGCCGATCTGCTCATTCCACTGTGGGAACCCATCAAATGGGGACAGATCGTCTCTCTAATACTGTTCGGAGTCACTTATGGGTAAGTTATTGGGAACACTTCAGATGGATTAGATACTGATTCAAAATTCGCCGGATACTGAACGCTTTGCAGTGCGAGTAGTAGAGGAATGACAACAAAACAACCTTAGCAGAACGAGAAAGAAAACTTCTCAGATTCGCGGTCGGCCCAATCGCCTTCTTCATCACTTCCGAGTTGGTGCCGCAAAGAAATCGATCGATCGTCCAGTCACTGGTTCGTCAACTTTTCCAATTCTTCTATTTATCCTAGTAAAACACTAGCAAAACAATTCAATTTCTTCTCTGTGACAAGGGGAAGACGGGCAGAGTATCGTTGCCTGCTAGGAAGTGCGGCGCTAGTGAAAGAATGAAATCCGAGAATTGAAATCATCACTTCTCCACAGACACATAGAAGCAGATTGGGGTGAAATCAAAGCTCAAATCACTATATTTAAGGTCTTCTGCTTCTCGACCATCATGAACTGCATCATTTCCTTCGTCACTCTTCCTGCCTTCAATGCATTCGGAGTGCTCTCCTTCCTTCCTCTCCTCGTCATCCCTGCTATCCTTTGCGAGATTCTACTCTTCTTCTATCTACCGGAGACAAGGGCGAGAGAAGTAAGATCTTTCATGGATTCATGATTCGAAACAATAACAAAATTTTGCGTATTTGAACATGTTCGATCAATTTCTTCATTCTTTGTATGTGCCAAGCTTCTCCAAAGCCTCAGCTGTGAAAGTGTTGTGTGCAAATGTTCGGAGTACATCACTATGCTCAAACGACTAGTCGAAATTACACATGTTAGCTTGGTGTATGGAATTTCGTAAATTACTGACTTGACTACTCGTGATTTACACATTTCTCACTGCAGATTCACGACGTCGTGGCTGAACTCATCGAGAGGCATCGCAAGCATAGTAGAGGATCGGAATAACCGAGTTTCATAACGTTTTTGGCGTCTGACTCCCTCATTTATCTGTACCCTCGCGTCGCTGAAACGTTGTTTGATGGATGTTTTTAGAGAGACAGACTTGGAACAACTTGTTTTCGAGAGGATAAATTGTTCCTGATATCGCCGGTTCTTCTCTCCTAATGTTGTGTTTCTTCAGAAGACACTTTGTCAACTAATTTGTAGCCAAATGTTGCAATAGCATATAAGTTTTGATACGCTGTCTGTCTTAGTCATTTCTCTTCTGTTCCCTACCTCTTACCTTTTTCACTTATCAAGTCTCCGTTGTGAATCTTCAAAGAGTCATTCCACTTTCTAACCTCCATCGTCTATAGTCTTTCTCCAATTCGGCGGCCTCTTCTCATCGGATTCCCTCTCTCCCTCACTAATTGAAGCATGTAATCGAAGCGAAGGCAAGCAAACATCGAATCGAGCCGAGACTAATCAGTGCTCTTCTCATTGTAAACGATACTCCTCTCTCTCTAGTGTTTGCCTCCACATTCTCTCCCAATCGACTACCGTAATCCGCTCAGTGGCTCCTCCCTAGAGAAGGCCACTTCACTCCCGAATACCATACGATCACCCCGCCCCCTAATAAGTCATTAGTCGATCACTTCCGGTTCGAGATGTCGTTCTCGATCACGAGCTTGTTACAACCAGCGACGCCTACCGCGACCAAATGTGAACCTGAAGAGACGGAAAAGGTCAGGATGATTGTCCAATCAATTGATCATAGTTAGTAGCTAGTCAAAATTTCATGAATTCGGCATATGTTGCCTTCTACAACTTGGTTTCTGATGGTTGCAGTCCATTGATTACGTAACACTTCTTCAGTCCACACCCCAATCGGCCGACACGACTCGTCACGACTCCCCCTCATCCTCCACTTCATCCTCACCTCCCTCGTGCGGCAGCCAGGCTCCAGGGCCCGCGAATCTCCCTCAAAACATCCTCGGCCAGAACTCGTGGTACGACAATGTTAGCCAATTTCGATAGTTAGGTGGCATCCAGTGTTATTCGCCGTGGGTGATGTTCGCTTCGCCTTTGTTGATTCCGTCGAAAGGCAGTATAGTTTTAGGTCTAAACTATACTTTTTAGGCTTCTCGGTCTCGGAGCTCAACAACTCACACAAATGCTAGCGCAGCAGATGCAGCCGTTCCTTGCTGGTGAGTCAGCTTTAGTACTTCCTTTTTTTTAAATTATTTTCCCTTGTTTTCTGTATTCGGTCATTATTTTCTCAATGTTTTGATTAATTCGACTCTATTTCTCGTCGTTGATAGAAACGCTTCTGTAACTTCATAAAATGAAATTGTGTCAAAGACATAACCTCTCTATCACAATTTCGTTTTCTCTCCTTGGATTCGTCTTGTTCATCTTGCGGAAACATCAGTCGAGCACTAAATGAACCTCATTTCGAATTGGCCCTGATCTCCGGACTCCGGTCTATTTGACGGCTCGCGCAGTTTACCGCATTAGTGACACCAGGAGACCCGGTCCTGTTTACCGGGTGCGCAAGTTCTCGAGGGTGCCCGGTATCGCTTTCTCATCCATTGTCTCAGCCGCTTCACGCGATTCCTATTAGCCTCGCCCTTTCAGCCTTCCCTATTCTATTCATTCAACTTCTTCTCTCTCTCAATCAATGCATTGTGATGGGGGCAAACAAGTGGCTTCTCCTCTCTCATTCACTCCCTCTCCCTCTCCCTCCCTACCGTAATCCGGCCTGGGAATGAATGACACGATCGTGTGTGTATTACAGCAGGGGAGGGAACGATCAGCCTAATTAGATTAGATTAGATCGGTTGGCGGATTGGGATTAGCCGAGGGCAGAGATTGATTGCTGATTGTTGATCTTGACGAGACTGAGAGTGCAAATAATTTGCTTTTTTTTCCATTTCCCATCTATTGAGTATTCAGCCAAAATAGGAGACCTTGCAAGGAACGAGTCCATTAGACTATTAGACTCCCTCTTTGAAGTGTGCTCAATAGACCGTGGAAAACATGAACTCTGATTGTTCTTAGAGTTTTCTCTCTCATTAAAACTCTTTAGCGCAATCAGATATCATTGTCCTCAAGAGCCAGGTTCCAATTCCGCTGCTCAAAGAGATCTACTCGAGAGGGGATAGATGTCCGATAAGAGTTAGTGCGGGGTGTCTCTTTCAGAGAGAGAGAGAGAGAGAGAGAGAGAGAGAGAGAGATGAAATGGAGCCTATCAGTAGACAAGTACAAGCAAACACTCGTCGCATCAAAGGAGGAATCGAAAGCGATCGAGAGGGACAACAATAGCCCCTTCCCTCCCGCCTGAGAGTCTGATAATCCCCTCTAGCCCCTCTCCCTCAGGTCCCTTACATCCCCCGCTGTGTTGGCATTCGAGAGGGTCTAATGGACCCGCACCCCGACCCATCTCAGCAAATGAATTTTCCCAATTCGAATCAGAGATGAGGGTGGACAGTGTGTGGAACGGCTCAATCATTAATTTCCTCCACACTATTTCTTTGCAATTTTGCAGAAAAAAATCGGATGGAAAAGTCCCGTAAATGTGCAAGATCTCTCGTATTTTCCAGGAGCCGCGCAGATGCCGGGAGGAGGCGGAGGAGGCCCGATGATGCCGGGTGGATTGCCATGGGAGACAGGTGAGACCGAGACTTCCGCGTCAAGACTCTCTCACTTTCCCACGCTCTCTCGCCTCTCTGAGTATCGAGAAAGAGGGAAGTGACAGACTCGGATAATTACTATTTGGCTTCCTACGCAGCCAATCTTTGGAGATTAGTGACTAACGACTGTATCCACACAGACATTATGAGTCAACTGCCGTTTTTGCAAATTGTATTTTTACCCAATGACGGAGTGGAATAAGTGGCGTTGTCGCACAGACAAAATAGTGAGGTAACGCTGGACAAGATCTGTAAATGCTCGGGTGATCATTGGGATGTTACGATTACAGTAAGACTTCTAGCTTATCTGATCGACGAGATACTCGAAATTGAGCGTATGACGAGAAATTTCTCAGGTCTTCCCGCCTGGTACATGCCCTTTCCCGCCAAGCAGAGTTCCCATCGACGAAAAGGAGGGCAGATTCGATTCACCAACGAACAGGTTCGTCCCTTCCCCCTTCAGTCTCCAGGTTCCTTCTCTCGTTTCGTTTCTCGGTAATTGCTTCAAAGGAAATGGAGCAGTGTGTGTGCAGTGTGCAAGCCCTTGGAACTACGTAGTTATTATCCGGCCATTTTCGAAAACGAAAATAGCCGAAACTGCGAAATAGCTGCGGAATCTGTGCTTAATGTGATATTTTTCACACAGATATCGTTGAGGGCTAATTGAGAAACAAATAATTGAGTCCCAAATGATGTATTTGCAGACCGATGCTTTGGAGCAGAAGTTTGACGCCCACAAGTATTTGTCCCCGCAAGACAGAAAGAAGCTGGCGAAAGTGCTCTCGCTCTCAGAACGCCAGGTTAATCTTCGGATCCCATAATGTTCAAAAACCTAGCAACCTCGGCACGTTATGAGTGCTTGGCTGCTAGTTTACACACATGTTTTTGTCGAGACAATGTGGTTGTCCATATTAATAAAGCGGTTTGTGGTCGGCGAACTAGTCTGGGAAACAAGAACGTGGAAGTGTCTGACTCTCTTCATTTCGCGTACTCTCTCGCTTTTTCGAAATCTAGGATTGTGAGTAGCGATCAACACTCGCTCTTCCACTTATCGATACACTCGATCAATCGTCGGATTGTTTGGGAAGTGGAATCAGTGTCCGTCCCGTCTGTCGATCTCTTGAGAGATATCGAGGAATACTTGAGTATTGAGAGGAAGCGAATTGATCGAGTGCCTGCTTATGACAGTTGGAGAGAGACAGGGACCTGTGGAATGGATAGGGATTAGGGGAGATGTGTGTTTGTTTGCTCACGGGGTCAGGTAGATCCATAACCGGCCATCCCACTGTGAATTGGGCAATGATTGGATCGGATTACAAGCATCAGGCTAGTCTCTAATACCTCTAGTCATTTGTAGCTCAGAGACGGGTTTTCCGGGGAAAGTCGAGGATTTGAGTGTACTTGAGTCATTTTATCTGAATGTGAACACAACAACTACGTCATCGACGATTGCTCGAAAAGATTCGAATTGTATGAATCAAACTCGGTCTGAGAGATGAGATACATGGGAAAGTAAGAGAGTCTGACCATTAGTCATAATTTGTCTGATTCGATTGGATAATCGGGTGATAGTCAACTAATTCGTTCCAGGTGAAGACGTGGTTCCAGAACAGAAGAGCCAAGTGGAGAAGGACCGGAAAGGTGAGATACCCTGCAATTTGCAAAAGCATATGTCAACTGATCTTCTCTGAGAATGAGACTCATTTTCTGCCATTTTCTCACTGTCTAGCTTCTCTGGCGTTATTTTTGTGATGTCGGTGACAGAAAAGCCTGACTTTGTGTCACGTTGTTGGACCTCATTACCTGTAGACTAACGAGATCTCTCGATGCGTGTGACCACGCATGTCTACTGATATACTCTCCAAATATATCATAATTACTCTATCCATCACCTTTCTTATGTAGCTCTCGGTCTCATGTCGCCTCGGGCGTGAATAAGTTCAAATAAACAAACTAAATAAACAAATTTTAATTCAGGAAGGAGACGAGGAGGACGCCGGGTCGGACAGCGGAGCCTCTCGTGCCTACCACCCTCATCACTTCGGAGCGATCTTCGAAAAGGGAGAACAATAGGGGCTCCTGGCCACCCGTCCACCCACCCCTGTTGTACCAGCAACAACACCAATCCACACACACAGTCTTCGAGTCACAGAGCAAATTCGTCGTTGTCCAGGGCTTTTCTTCTCATTCTTCCTTCCTTTTTCCCATTCTCCACATTATTTTGCCGTATTTTCACTTGGGTGCGCAAGCATTGTCTAGAGATAGAGAACCCCCTGTCTCAACCCCCCCCCCACATCACAAATCCACCGTTTGATTCTGACGTCACATTACAACCGTACAATCACATTTTCCTGTCCTTAGATGCTGATAGGCCTGTACTTGACGGGACAGTGCACTGTTCGCACTTTACCGTACCACCTGTAGACTGAGTTGTGCACAATCACCCCTTTGCTCTACACAATCACCAGAGAGATTTGCTCGCTTGCCTCGGCAGATAAACACTCATTACTCGTCAACTGCAACCTTCTATCTGCCATATTTGTGCAAGTATCGGTTTGCTTTCGACGAAGACGCCGATTCCGAACATCAGAGGTGTGACATAAATCTCGTCGCTCGTCAGGGGATTATTTTCATCATCAGCCAGTCAGCCATCAGTTGATGCTTCCCAGAGAGTCTGGCTAGACTAATTCCGCCGTGATGTTTAGACCGGCCACAATTAGCTTATCACTGCCCCGTCGGGAGGGGAATTCGAAACGATATGTGTGAAATAAAGACGATACCACGAGGTACCTGATTGGTGCCTTTTAACGTCTTCGAAATCGTACAGTGTTCACTCCGAACGCTCAATTAGCCTCATTGGGGGCGGTGAGTAAAGGGAGAGCGGTCGGTCCCTCCCACAAAAACAACGGCAAAAGTGGCTGCACATTGGGTTTCTGTCAGTCAGTGATCGCCGTTGTCTCTTTTCGTTATTTTTTTCATTTCGAAATGAATTACTAGGGGTTTCACAAGATTGGAATGGCATTATTTTGGCATCCCTCGATGCACAATATCTGAAACCCTCACCCATTCTTCTTCCGGGATACCGCAGTCTGGTCACGTCACTCCCTGTCGTCGGTTGCCCCTTGACAAAGCGGGCAGCCGCACTTAACGGTCGCTGCCCATTATTATATCTATGATTACCTCTTCTGATCTGTGGTTAGTCGGTCTAGTCTAGAAGGTGAGAGAGAGGGGAGAACCTAATGGACCCCCTCGTCCCTAATCCCCGCACGTTCTCTCTTCTTCTAATTGGAAAATTGGTTGTTTCTGTTTCTGACAGGTGGGGCTGTTGTGTGTGTGTTTGGCAACTAAATATGGCTCGCGCAGATGTCTTTATTCTTTCCCGCGACGCCGTGGTAATCATCCAGTTTCTCCGTGGAAGCAACACCTGCAGTAATAATAAGGTAGCTCCGAATAGCCTCTCCGAGAGGATTATCCACCGGGAAGTTCTGCGGATCACCCAATCCCCTCCCGAATATCAAATTCCATCTCTCGAAGGGGCCGAAGGCCGTATCAATTGCTTCCTCGATCGAGGATTATTCAGCCTCCATTTCATCCCCAATCCACCTCCCTTAATCCTCGGCACATCTCGTCGAGGATTTTTTTGCGCACGGCTTTTCTGTGATGTTTTCCGCGCATGGCAGGCAGTCTCGTTCGTTAGATGTGTGAACTCCCCCTTCCTTCCCTTCCCACTCCTGGCTCCTCCCCTCTTCCCCCGAGCCAGCCCCCTTCTCTACGATACCTTTCTCGATATATATGCTTGCTACTCCGTAAACATGAGGCATTCTCGCATATCACTGTCATCCTACCCCGCGTTTCTAGAATCTCTCTCGAGTTGTCTTCTATATATCATTTCCGTTTTGGGGGCGTTTCCGGCTGGTCTTCGGATTTCTACGCCACTTTGTGTTGCAATTCGAATTTTGCCTGAATTAACGAAGACTATTCAGGTAAAAAGATGCGACGACTACTCGTTCTCTCAATGGCAATCACTACTACGCTCGCGGCCCTTGATCTCCGCATGCCGGTAGGTCTTCTCCCCTTCTGAATCCAGCGAGACTCCCTCAATTACGCACGCACTCTTGTTCTCTCTGACCTACAAGAGTACGCGGATTATATAGAGATTCAGACCAAGGCTCATCCAGACGCTTTTAGACTGCCAACGAGATAAGAACGTAATGCGATTTCGAACGAAGTGAAGCCTTTAGACCATGAATCAGAGGGATCTTTGAGATTAAGAGTGAAGGGCAGCCAGGAATGGAACCCTATTCAGCGCTGGATTAGGTTTTCAGTGATACATTAGCTTTCGGATCCCTTGATCGCTCGTCATCAGCCATCATTTCCTGAGAGAGCAATAAATCCATGTCTATTGTCTGCACATTTCCGATTTCTCCTACTCAGCCGCAGCCAGAAAAAGTCCGTCGGTCTCTCGAACCCTCCACTACTTCCTCCAACCAATCAAGCAAAAGCGAATTTTGACTGCCGCTCCTGTTGAGAGCAACAATCCGGTATCCGAAAACCCTATTTGGGCCTATTTCGAGACCAGAGACAGGCATCCTCCCACGTCAGCAGTGGAAAATTGCGAGAAAGTTCTCGAATTTCGGCCGGTTTTTTGGTGCCCCGGGGCCACTTTCGGCAGCGTGCGGGGGTTTCTCAGAGATTCTGAAGTGTGCATCACTTACGTCGGCTAATTCCTGAGCCCCCATGGAGACGCAGCGGGGTTCGAAAACATCATTAATATTACCGTAGGCGGAGGAGATTTCCGGAAAAAAGACACGCCAGGATGAGCAGGGAAGTGTTTGGAGGGGGCATAATGTAGGAGAACAGGCATGCATGATTGAGGAGACCTCTCTAGAAGTCATGTGCTGCTCTAAAGGTAGGACTAAATGAGCAGCAAATAATCGTAAATCAACTCTCTTGGAGATGGAATACGGTAGTCACTGGATTATGCATGGGTTTATCGAGAAAAAGGCCAGTCTCGATGCCTAAAAGTACCGTAATCTCTCCTTTCTACAGTACACCGCGCCGACGTGCGAATTTCGACAGTCATGCCTCTTCATGATGGACGACTTCCGCTTCGAACTCTGCGGATGCCCGAATGATACTCTGTGCACTGGCGAATTCACTGCAATCCATCAAGGAACCAAATACAGCGTGAGTCAAGAGGCGAACGGTTTCCTATCAGACAGGAATACAGGAAACGGATAATCCACGTGATTGAGATGCTAAATCTTCCTGCTTTTTGGATAATAACAAAATACAGTTCCCTACAATCCCGAGTTCCGACCACGACGTCAAGGGATCACTTTTGTGCTGTGAAAACATGATACTTTTTCGGCTAAACGAAGCCGAATCATGTGCTGTGAACATTTTTTATGTGGATTGATGCGGTATTGTAGTTGCAGGTCCACGAAAACATGGATTTAACACTTTTTCGGCTCCTTGAGCTTCGGTTTTTGAACGAAAATAAGAAAAAAAGTTGCAGTTCTGCTCGGATCCGCGTCTCGGCCAATGCTCATCGGGGGATCTCTCCGTCACCGTCGAGGGACTTCAGACAACCCTTCACTGCGCCTGCTCGAAACCACTCGTCGAACGCAAGGTCAGCTGTTCTTCGAATCGAGACGAGGCTTCGAATAGCCGGTAGACTCATCTCCTCCCGCTTATCCGTGACTCCCGAATAGCAATCTGATTACGAAGAATCACGGGACAGAAGTTAACCGGTTCTAGCACTTTGAGCTCGCTTGTCGAGAAGAGTTCCCGAGACCATTCCGGGAAATTCCGACGCATTTTCACATCGTTGCTTTCAGATAATCGACGTCGATAGTGCGGCGACCAAGTTCGTTTGCGAATCGGTAAGTGAATTCGCCGTTTTTTGAAAGATCAACGTTCATTTTCAGCCCCCAGCTCTTCCAATCTCGTCGAAAATGAACAAGCTGATGAACTACTGGAAGTATCGTTCGGCCAAGTACCAGGAGCGAGGTGCGTTTATTTATAGATGGTTGCATACGACTACCGTCGTCAGCAAGGCAAATGCCACTGATCACCACTTAGACCAGCCTTTCATTACCGTGTGTTTTGCGCAGGAGTCTCAAGGCTTGCATCGTCGAATCGAAAGATGATGAATGCGTATATTTAGAATGAATGAAACTGACTATTACGATTGCCTCTCTGTCTAGTTTGAATGCCAACTCGTGGAGAAGAAGAAGAGATTCGTTATTCTGACACCCCAGGCTTTAAAGGCTAATTCGAGCTAAGCCACTTCCGAGAATGGCAGTCCCGAGTAGTGAAACTTCACAAACTCTTCAGGGTTTTCAGAAACGGATTCACGTTCCCGGTACCTATTTCACACACGTGAAAAAGCATAATAACTGAGGGGAACGTAATTAGGATTAACAAGTCTCGAAAGGAAGAGGTGCCAGAACGAATAAATACCACTTGTGGAGTTCTCCGGAAGAACGGAAATGTTTCACTCATTCTAAAGCTTAGATTGGCTAACTCAGGGTGGTAGTGGGGGTTTATGATGGGTAGACACTCTTCCGGGGAACTCCACAAGTACTCAAATACCTTTGCAGGTGCAATGAACCGTCTTCGTCGCAAGCAGAAGCAGTCAGTTCGATGCCAGTCAAAGGACGATCTCTGCTAGTCTATCCCCCCATCCACATACTCCTACGAAGCCATTAGGACATATTGCGTGATACTCCTCCCTCAACCCCTTGCCCTTCTCCCCCCCCCCCCCCCCCCTCATTCTGGAGTCCTCATCCTGATGCGATTGTTGCTTGCCAAGTTCGCGAGAAGTCATCCTATTCCCCCCGTCCCAACTGATATTTCAATCTAGCTGAGTGAGACTCATCTCTAGTTAATCTCTTCTCGTGAGTCTCTGTGTAAGCCAGCGTCATTAACCTACTCAAATCGCCCAGACTTCCCATGTTCCTCCCCATATATATTATATGCTCTGATGTGTATTCAATTGTGTGTGTGTGTCGTGGCATTCCGCCCCTTCTCTCCTAATGGTTTGACTCTCTTCATCCTCCACACTCCCTCTCCTCTCTCTGATCGACGAGAGAGCAGGGAGAATCGAGAGAGTCTCACCCACTCTCAACTCTGCACATAAGCAGAGGCCGTACACGAGGAATAATAATAATAATAATCGTACCGCTTGTTTCCTAACCTGTGTCCCTCCCTCGGATAAATTGGCCCCACGGGGTTCTCATGACGTCATTCTCATTCCTCCACAGCACAGCCGGCCAAAACATTCGGGGGGAAGCCGGTTGAGTGGGGAATTCTGGGAGATAAGTCTCCGAAATCGCTTGTCGAGTCTCATAGGGGATGACTTCAAAGATTAGAGGAGATTAGATGGCCGAATTCATCCCAAACGAGTCGACGACGCATTCATCCGCGAGAATCAAGGGAGACAAGGGGGATTCAACTCAACCTCTGCAATCCGGCTCTTCCACTCTACATACTCTAGCACACACAGATACTCAACACACTTCCGCAAAGCTTTCCCGTGCTCCTCTACTTTTTCTCCTCTATTTTCCGAGTTGAGCCCCTTCAGTGCTCTTCCTTCCCTCTACATTCCTCCCCTTTTCCTCCTTCCCACAGGAAGTGGAGACACCTGTTCCCCTCTCTCTCAATGAACAAGGAAGATGTTGCGGGGGTACGAAACTATCCCCCCGAATGAAAAGCAGATGTTCTCCCGGGGTCCCGACACGAGTGTAGCCGGGGCGAGAAATATCGATGAGATACGCGATCTCGGAGCCAGGGATCAGGAGCCCCGAAGAGATCCGAGGGTCGATGACAGAGGGGGAGAGATCTAGGGATCAAGAGAGGGTCCAGAGAGGCGGAGGGAGGAGAAGAGAGAAGGGAAGGCAGCTCTTCCTATCTGGATCTGACTCTCGCTCGTCGCTTTACACTACGGGGGAAGAGGAGAAGCGAGAGACGAAGGAGAGATCGGGGAGATCGAAGAGAGGAGGAGATGAGAGAGGCACTCTATCCTACACAGGGACACCCACTCAATTGGATCTGAGATGAGGAGAGGGGAAGAGAAAGAGGGGAGAAGAGAGAGCAGAGGGCTAGGAAGAGACGAGCAGGATGCACCACCATTCGCACAGTTCCCAGAATTATCTCCCCGGCTTTTCCCCTATCCCTCCATCTTTTGCTACGCACACATTGCACATCCACCCCCTTTGTTTTGCGATTTTGAGCGAGTTTTCGGTCGTTTTTTGCGCGGATTTGAAGTGGTTGTCGATCGATCGGTCATGAAACTGTGCTTCGTTGCTTCCTCATTCTATCTGCTGTCTTTTCACATACTACGGCAGGGGATTCTCCGATTCCTTCCCGTCCGTATCTCCTTTCGCCTCTTTTCCGTCTCATTTTACTCGCTGCTTGCTTCAAACTTTTGCTCGCTCATCATACGTCTTAAAGTGCCCGTTATTTCTTGTTCAAGTCGGCTATCCGTCTCCCCGGTTCCTCCCATCACTCAATCGATAGACTGAGATCGATAGAGCTAGCAAACCAGACACTGGCCTCTGATGTATTCTGCCGCTGATTGTTGTCTCCAAGTATTACTGTAGGCTTTGTTGTTGCCAATAAAACATCACGGTTGGGCAATTAGTAATGAGAATTACTTCCACATGTCTGCATCCCGGTATCAGAAATAGAATAATCTTGCACCTGCCTGACTCACTGGACAATGATCATTACCGTATACATTGATCGATAATCACCAAATCGGTTCACTATCCAGCCCCATTTCTATGGATATTGGAAGGGGGAGTGCATATCCACTTATCGTCGTTGTAAATAGTGCTTGTTCCACCTGTCGCTTGCGTGTATTGATCAGTACTACTTTCAATCGTCCAAATCGCTTCAGTCACTAAACCAACCACTCCTCTCGGGGAATGAGTGCGGAAGTGGAGGAGCCGGTCGCCGTCGCCACGCCAGAGCCGACGGTGACGGCGCCGGCCAGAGAGGGCAGGGTGAGCTTCTTCTTTGATTGCTATCACTAACCATCTTGAAAACAGCCAAAAAACTAGGCAAATCGTGAATAACCTCACTTTTTTCTGCAGATTGCTCTCAAACTTATTGTTAGGAGTTATTTGATGGATTCCAATGACGATGATCCAATTCAGACGCTCGGCAAGATGAGCACAGCCTCGCGGTCGCTGCTCGAGGCATCACATGTGGGTTTTTCTAGAATTTTCCCTGAATTTCTTGATTTTTTGCCACCTTGCGCTCTTTCTTGAACAGTCTTGAGATCCGCACTAGACTTTTACGATGCTTAGTCCACTCGGATCAGTCGGTTTTTCCTCCTTCGAAAGACCTCTGGATGAGTTATTGCACTAGGGAAGATCCGGCTTGTCACTTTGAGAGAGAGAGAAGACAGGTGCCGGGGGCTATCGATTAGTTGAGTCAATCGCTGACCAGTGTTTCGACATCAATCAAACGATCCATCTAGCATCTCTCTCATCGTATTTCATCGCTCTCGAATCCTCGTGATCTCAGTGATCTCACCCGCTCTTCCAACGCCAAATTGCTAAAAAAAATGCGGAAGATGATCACATGAACGGTCTCAGTGGTTGGGAATTATCTGCGGGACACTAATTAAGGGGCTAATTACACTAAAATCAATTAATCGCCTTCTAGGAACTCCTCGGAATGAGCCCCTACTCTGCATCGGGGGCAGTTCCACTACCGTCAGTAACGATACCAAGGGAAAGAGGACTGAAGAGTCGCAGCTCATCTCCCGATAGTGGGCTCTACTCTTCACACAGGTGAGACCCGTTGAACGATAATCCGAATCTACTTGCGCATCTCGTCATCTGGCTAGTTAGATGTGCGTAATGAGACTAGTTGAGTCAAGTCTGCTCAAACATGATCAATTGCTACTTTATACCCTTGTGCAAATCACCCGGGGAAAGGGGTAGAGACCATCATCATCATTGTCTAATGTGCGAGACTGTTCCGATTCATTTAATTTCCCATGATCTCTCCGCTTCTCTGTGCTGACACTAGGAATGAAGAGTGCCTGGGAAATGTTGTGAGATCATTCCCTTCCCATGTGCAGATCACTCCTCTCTCATGTGCTGTTTCCGTAAATATGCTGAGAAAATGCAGTATGATAATCAGTTACGGTATCGAGACACAGAGTAGATACGGAATTTGATCATTACTATCACATCACTACCGTATTTCTCATATCCCATGTTCTCTTCCTACCTAGACAGTGGGAGATAGTGTGGGAAAGGGAGAGAGCGATGCTAGAATATCTGCTTGGTCACAATAATTGGCTGCTTCTCTCTGTCTAACAGCTGCGTGCAATCGATTCGACGTGGTGTGGCAGAAAAGCAGAGACGGGGGATAACAATTGTTCCGGGAATGAGGGATATTCTAGAAATCCGAGGGAACTTTGTTGTTTACTATCAGAACAACACTGATTTGCACTACAGAATCAAAGACACGAGATACTACGAGAGATATTCAGTGTTTATTTGCATTGGTATCTTAGTAGTGAGAGAAACAAACAGGTTAAGGTGGTTGGAATGACCAAAGATCAAAGACCGCATCTCAACTTCCATCAGTTTCAGCAACCCCGTCGTGCCGCGTCTCAATCCGATGCCCACATTCAAGAGAATCGACTTTGATGACAGAACGTTCGATTCGGTTGAGGTGAGAACTTTAGATTATATCGCATCTGCCTAAATGGTTCTCCAGTTGTCCTACATCGAAAAAAACAAAAGGAGACGGCACTAGATAACTCTAGACCAATCTCGCGCCTTGACACGAGAGATGTGAAAGTTACGCAGCAAAAATGGCAAATTCAGGAGAGAAAACCGGCGTGGAAGCAGCTCGAGAGCAGCATCAAGGACTCGTATCACACGGTTTGTTATATTTTTCTCTGAATTCCTCCATTATCGAAAATCTCAAAGTGTTTCTACACCCTGGAGATTGAATTGGAGGGAACATCCCCTGAGTTGCTTACTTTATCAGTTTTCTTTTTTTCTTTGACTTTTTTCGTTTGTGGAAAGAAACCCTGATCTTCCGGTGTTCCTAGAACAGTCTTAAGTGCAAAGATTACGGGGCTTCTTCAGGCGAAACGCTCTGCGGACAAGACCAAGGAGGAGAGCGACTTTCTCGATTCGACTTTCCTCGCTCGGCCGAGGGCAAAACGAGCGGAGAGTCCATTCGGAGAACTGGATAGAGACACCTTCCTTCCCAGGTGATTTTTTAGATGAAAGATATCTCAATTTCACTTAAAATCTCATTGGAAGTATGAGAAATTGGGAGAGATAGAGAGCTAAAGTCTCAATTTAGTTTCTTTTCGAGATAAGTTGCATGCCCATTTGTCAAATTACACTCTCTCTCTTTCCTCGTATCCTCTTCTAGGTGAATCCTCTGCCATGGTAACGTAGAGTAGGGTGCCTATAATTATGAAAGGAATACTCTTCCTTCGAGTGCAACAACATTGTCGTCTCTCCTCCACACTCTCTCTTTTGCGCACTTTTTTAAGGAGAAAAGAGAGAGAGATTCACAATACATTTCTTTCTGAGTAAGAACCCCTTCCTTTTTACAGTCCTTCTGATACAGGCCGCTTTGATTGTGGAAATTTCCCTTGTGAATGTTTCCCCCCTTTTCAGAAGTCGTCTGTCCTACTCCTCATCTTCTCTCGGTCTGGGCCCTCGAGTGGGCTCAAGCGCTAGTATCGGCTCCTTCTATGGAGGTTGGCATGGAGATTTGTTGCTTCCCACGTCATATTCTCGGCTCCTTTACTTTTGGCTACTTTTTGTCGATTTATCGTGGGAAAATGGACGTCAATCCTTCCTTTTTCGTCGATTAGGAGTGCAAAATTGTCCCCCTAGAGGCTAATTCTCGGCAAATTATTTGGTTTCATTTGATTTTTGCTTTAAATTAGTCCATTTTTTTAAAGGAAGTGGAGCCTACGCAGCCCCCGCAGTCAACCGCTCACAGGGAATCGAGTCGAGATATGACAGGAGGGTCGATGAGATGGAGGTATCGATTTCTCGGTGCTCTCGCTTCTTTTTGAGAGACTTTCGTCACACTTTTGAGAAGTGAATGACATCACTGAAACGCTCATTGTAGTCTCTTTTCATGCCGAGACTTGAAGTAACTTGAAATTAATTTCAGAAGCGAATCATGCGAAGCACCTGCCTTCCCTCTGCCAGTATGAGATCCATCTCCGCTAAGGTAATTGGCACTTTTTGCTCTCTTTTCGCTTTTTTCTTTCAATTTCTCGGCATTTCCTCTCGATTTCTTCCAAATAGTCAATAATCTTCAGGAGTTCCGCAACGCCCCGCACCCCTCGGCCGGCAGTGCCTCGGAGGCTGATGACTACGATTTCTCGGTGAGAGATCTTCTTGTTATTATTCATCTACCCCTGTTATTCGCCGTCTCGTTAACCTTCGCCGCTAATGGCTGCTCATGCGTCAGCAATGTTTTGCTTCAATTAACGCCATGATAGGCTAACATCGAGAGCATCAGAGGGAATGTCAGAAAAGAGAGGGATATGAAGGGAGATATCACTCTCGCAGTTTTGTATGCACTCTCGCTATACTGAAAGAGATGGAATACACTACGAAGAAACTCATGCCTTGACTGAGAAACGAGAGATGTCTACGCAATTTGTTATCGATTCTCTTTCTCTTTTTGCTCGATTTGGTACGACACCAATCGTCTCAGGGGCTCAGTGAGCGTCATTATTAGACAGATGATGACAATTCGGAAATCATCACCACTCCGTTCCCGTTTTAGATTATTATCTTCTACAGCTGCATTACTCCGCGTATTATTCCGCTCACATGTTTTATTTGCGTAGTCACCTGTTTCCCATTGTGTCTGGCGAGTAGATTCAGGGACCAGTAGGAATAATGCGGACCCAATTGGCGTTGAAGTACATCATAGATTAACTTAGTATAGTAGTAGTAGTATAGACTGAAGATTAACTAGCTATAGGCCTCTATAGGCCCCCAGCCCTTCAGGCAATGATCGGAGAGTGAAATTCTTGCCTCCCTCATACCTATTGCCTGAAATCATAAATTGATTGATTGATAGGCGTACGCCCCTCGTCCGTACTATTCTCGACCGGACAGAACGGATCCGGACTACTTCGACTTCGACCTCGCCCATTCGGTGGATCTGTACCGCAAACCGGAAGGAACTTACGTGCCCAAGAGGTGATTGATCAATTAATAATCCAATTAGAGGATGACTACTTCTTGTAATAAAAACACTTCAGTGACTCCTTTCTTAGACCAGAGTCCATCATCTAATTAACAAATTACTAATTAGTCATCGTTCCAGACCGCAAGAATGGGAGTCTAAGCTGCTCGCCGAGTCCAGGTGCAAGGGAGCCGCGCCGCTCTCAGGTAATGGATTACGGTAGTTATTATTAAGTCATTATTCGATTCATGATTACGGTAGTTATAAATAAGTTGGATCGTAAATCATGACTACGGTAGCCATAAATAAGTCATCTTTCAAGCCTTTTCTCGATTTTACGGCTAGAACGAATCTGTTTCTCCCGTAATCCGTGACGATTTACGATCCACGAGATCAGAGTAATTAATCCACCTCCTCATCCTCTCCCTCTCAGGCCACATGTTCAAGAGCGGAGAGAGCGACTGGCGCAACGCCAATTCCTCCCTGCTCTCGGCAGCACTGAGAACGCCCAAGTTCTGGGAGCAGCGATTCGAGAGCATCGGACAGCAGGTGTGTGAGAGTAACTACAAAAGCTGAAATACCTCTAAAAAATGCAAGAAACCCGTTGCTGTGAGAGATTTGCACTTAAATTGAGGCTTTCGCAGAGGAGAGTTGAGTGGAAAGCCCAGGTGTTGAAATGGATAGTGAGATCGTGATATCTACTCGATGTTTTACATCGAAGCTTTCACAGGGGACATGGAATGTTCCCGAGTTGAAGTGGGCTAGGAAAACGTGAATTCCACCCGAATAACAAGTACAATTCAGGTCCGCGACAGCAATCCCATCTCGCTGGAGAGCATCAACAGGTTTGTACTCCCCCACTTCCACTTGATTGTATTGCGATGAATCCGTCCTTGTCCGTTGTCCGTCCACATGGTCGAGGGTGTATGAATGCTAGTTGGAGAAGTTCGTGAATCACCACATGAATCGTGAATTTTGAATCACATTTCGCAATGGGAAGGATGTGGTATGAGATCTAGAGAAGCATGCAAGCTCCCTAATTACCGAAATTTGCAGAATTTTCACCATGCGCAGAGTTAGTAGAATATTTGGTCGGTGACGGTGTAACTCAATCGCATGTTGACATAAGGAAAAATCAAAGGTGTAATTGATATCTCTCCTCCATATCACTGTAATGGCTACAATGTTAAGCTACAGTACTCGCATGGAAGATTTTAGCTTGATAGTAAGGTAGGAGTGATGACATCTCAAAATTTTTATTGATCTCCTCTCTCCTCAGACGTCGTCGTTGGCTGTCCGATAGAATACTGTATGTTTGTCCTTTCCGGTCTCCATGTTTGCGTCCCCCCTCTCATCTCCCCCTTTGTGATCTCCTTTCATGCAAATAACACCCTGATATGATGTACTCACTTGCCTTTCACGTATATGTGGCTCCTACGACTATCCTACTGTATCTATTTTTTTAAAATAGCATCAGAAAAATCGATATTGCAGGAACCGCCCGATCCCGAACCGATTCAACGAGTACCGTGACCCGGACTACGAAGACTACGATGATCCCAAGGACGATGATTAGAATGGACCCTAGACCCTAGACTATCCCATTCACAACTACTATCGCCTTCACAATTAAATGATTCTCCCTATACGTTCACATTTCTCCTTAACTGTGAATCTCTTCCGTCATTATTCTCCCCTTATTGACCCCTCCATGCGGACTCCAACATCGACTTTCACGAGGATTGTCTGATTTTCTCAATGATACTTGCTCTCTGGTTTGTCTGCTAGAGAGCAATGCAAATTGAAAGAGTCAGTCACCCGCTTATCGATAGTGATTGTTGGAGTCCGGTTGACTTGTTCACTTCGACCCGCTTTTGTCCCCGTCTAGAGATTAACCTGTTTTGATTCTCTTCACTTCAGATTAGGAATGGCAGAAAGATTCGTTTCTTCTTTCACTCGATCCACCGAATTCAGAAACGGATCCTTAATTCTGACGATTTCCTTTCTCATACTCTCTGTATCAACTCTGTACAGTGCGCAATTGACTAACCACCAATATTCAACGCGTCTTGTAACTCCTGTTTTCGTCATCCACATATCAGTTTGTCTCCTTCTCCCTTCTCGCCCTGTAATGCTTATCCTTTCTATTATGTATCCCACGAAACCCTCAAGCTTCCGCTGATTCCTCTGTAATGTATCTGTGACACATCGACCCATATTTTCGTGCGAATTAGCGGATTATGGCCCCACCCATTCCGCTCATTCTATCATGAGATTGAGTGGAATGGGCAAGCCATTGGCCGCCATTCGAACCCTATCTAGACCCGTAGTGCCCTAAGCACGCTCTAGACTTCAGCTTGATCTTCGTGTAGCTTACTTATCCCCTCTTTCCCCTGTTCTTTCGCGATAAAGGTAATCGAGAATACGCTCGCTCGTTGGCAAACCCTTCACTCGTTACACAACTTGTAACTGTCTCAATCTCTCGAGAACCCTTGCAATTCTAACGTGTCTTCACTGTCAAGTGGTGTGCTAAACAGAAGCGGGGCTAGAGAGAGACGAGAGATCGGGGGAAAGGAAGAGAGTCAGAGATACGGGGGATAACAGGGAGACGGGAGTCCGTGCGCTCTTCTTGGTAGATCTGGTAAAACAGACAAGGGCGTACGTAAAGGAATCTCTTCTCTCGTCTTAGAGAGAGGGGAGAGAATGCTAAGGAGATTGGAGAGATGCCTCTTCAAGCTCCCATTGTATTTGGAACATCCCATTACTCCCACTGTCTTTCGTGTCTTCATCCCATCAGTGGGGTCGAGACAGGATGTAATTCCACTCTGTCGAGTCCCTTCGTCGCTGCGATTCCCACCCTTTTCAATGACTGCTTGCTTGCTGTTTTGTTGCATTTGCTCATCTCCTCCCTCATTCCTGGTTGTCGCAGGGTGAAATGAGGCTGCTCGCCGTTCTCGCTCTCTCCATCGTAGCACTCAGCGACGCATTCTGTCCACTGGAGGAGCATCAGGTACGTATTCTATCACTTTCAGCGATTTTCCAAGCAATACACAGAATAGACGATCGAAAAAGATGATGTTGTGCTCGTTATCCTCCGGAATCTGCTAGTTAGTAACTTCGAAAATAATAAATATCTCAGGTGTGCAACCCCGGCACCAAGCACGCGTGCGTCTGCGCCATCGTCCAAGCCGATGAAGTTAGTTGTCGGCATTTACTGGAGACTTTACTCGGGTACTAGCGTGAGTCACAGTTCGCTTATCGTGTGGCATAGCAGGGCAGTGCTCCCGAGCGGTCGTGCAACCGCGTCGCCCAGCCGGATGAGAACGGAGAGTTCCCCGCTGTGAGCATCACTTTCGATGTGAGTCCTATTTTCACTTCCCTATTTCGAATTGGCGAACATACAGTAGTAAGCTAGTAGTTTGCCTTTCCACAAGCACTTGATGTTAGAAAGAAATGAAACAGAGTGCAATGAACAAAAAAACAGCGATCAAACATCAAAGATCACTTTCGATGTGAGTTCACGACTTTCTGATGATGTTTGGCTGTAGTTATCAGCAGAATCCTCACACATTCGAACTCTGCTCAAATATTGGCTATTGCCAGCATCTAGAGTACTCTCATGAATCAGTTAGCTGTTTCCAAATCCTCATGAACAAGTGAAGTACGATCGAGAGTGCAATGAACCTGAAATCAGAGATCAAAGACCAACGTTCAAAGATCAATCCCCCCTCTCAGCTCGCCAAGGAACACGACGATGACGAGGATTGGCCTCAGAAGGAGGTCGCCGACGGAATCGCCAGCACCCTGAGAATCCCCAAGGTGAGATGTGTTCGCGTCTCGGCCTATACTCTGAAGAGGGCGAAGAGTGCGAGAATGCCGAGAGACTGAGAAAGGCGCCCTCCGAGTCCATAGGAAGTGAAGTTGCCTTCGAGAAGTGTTATGAATTTGAGAGAACGGCAATGGGAAAGCGAATCTGGTCATAATTCAAGCCTAAGTGAGAGAGTACGGTATCACAAGCCCCAAGGTAAATAATTCACAGCGTCTAGCCTGTAGGGCTATGAATTTGTGAAGATGACTATGGATATGCTGAGAGGCTCTGGCAAAAGGAGAGAATCTGTCTTCCCTCTCCTCAACATGCCCAATTCAGACCACGGTCATCATCCTGCGTGCGAACTGCATCGAGGAGGAGGGAGAGGAGGAGAAGTTTGTCGTGCAGTTCGCTGTTCTCAAGAAGGTAAACACAAATATTGTCTCTTCGAAATTGGTATGCGAACCCATTAACTTGCCAAACTGACTGAAGTTCGCTGTTCTCAAGAAGGTGAGGAAATGAATGCGCCTTAGTATCTGTTTCGTTTATCGCACAACAGCAGAGCATATGGTGCATGAGCTTACTGAACTAGAGGAAGTTTGTCGTTCTCAAGAAGGTGGAAGCGTGAACTGATCTCATCTGGAGACTCCAAGCAAGCCTATGATTCGTTCTCTTGTTTCCGAAGGCTCCGTTTTCATCGTGTTTAGCCAATTTAAACGACACAGTCACTGTTCACTTACGCTTTGAGAGTAATAAGGTGATTCAGAACGCCAACTCCACTCTTCCCTACGATGATGATGACTTCGTTGACGCCGAGAACCTTGCCACCAGACTGAAGGTAACGAACGCCAGACTGACGATCACTGACAAACATGTAACCCTGATGCAAGTCCATGACGTGCATAACTAATGCTAACTAATAATCAGACTAATATCGCTTAATTCAAGACAAAGATGGGCATTACGAGCACTTACTACCTGCTTTCTTGAATACCTTCTTGAATAACCAAACGTGAGACGGACAAGTAATTGATACCATCACGTCACATAGACAGAGACCTAAATGAATTACGGTCTCATCCGGCTATATTCGTTCCACTCTCCAACACTGAAACTAAGTTTCTCATATCCTCCCCTCCTCTAATCATATTCCCCTCAGTTTCTAAGAGCATCTCAGCCTCACATCATGTCTACCCGAGAGTTCTCTCACTCTTGATTGCCACACACTTTCATTTTCTTTCTTTCCGTTCATAACACTCGCCCAGTAACCTTCCCGTGCATCCAGTCTCCACCGAATATCGAACAATCATCTCACAATTAGCATCAATCCTCCCGTTCCCGTCCAATTCTGACTTCGCATTTGAAGAATAGTTTGAAGTGGGATGGGAAAGTATTGCTGATTATGAGATAATTGGTCGAATTCCCTTTCAATTGCACGCCACCTGATTTCTGATTTCCCCTCCTCCTAATCTTGTGTTTGCATATCAAGAATCGCCTTAAGTTCATAAGCGACAATTTCGATAGTAACTCTTCACTCAATCGCACACCACCCTGATTTCCCCCTCCCTACACCCTCCCATTCCTGAGTTTGGCACCGAGTGTGACGAGAGGGATGCAGGTCCTGTTGCAGTCGATGGGCAACGTCAACAAATTGGGCGGACTCGAGGTCGAGAAGATCGAATTCGTGAGTATCCTTCTCATTTCTCGTCTAGCATTTCTTTTGAAACTGCCAAAGGTCGGCCAGAAACCGACAAAGTGCCCTTCCTTTAGCTGGTTCCTAGTCACCAGAGATACTCACTACCGAACGGCTGAGTATCAGCTTCTTTAGCCCGAGACTATCCGAAACTATTATTTAGATCTCGGCGGTCTCTTCGAGTACCCAAGAGGAGATGTAGCTTAACAATCCCCACTCAGGTGGACACCCTGATCGACATCGAGTTCGAGCCGAGCAACTGGGAGTTGATCATGCAGGCCATCCTCATGACCATCCTCTTCGGATTCATGTACGGTTACATATCGATAGATTATCGCATCATACATGGGCGTAGGGGAGGAAAAGGGGGAAAGGGGAGGGAGAGGTCAAACGACGACGCTTATGACGATCCTCTTCGGATTCATGCACGGTTTAGGTTTATTGCATCAGACAGGGAGGGGATCGTCTTATGACGATCCTCAACGAATTCATTTCTATTTTTGGCCAATGCTGTATAGAAACATCATACAATTGGGCGTAGTAGTCTGATTTCTTCAAAGATCGCGAAATGATGCCCAGACAATGGGACTCAACAAAGAGAGGCTCTGATGAGCGTCGATTTAGGGGAAATTCACCGGATTTTGATAAGGAAATCTCATTTCCAGGCTGATCCTCGGTTGCTGCTGCCTCTGCCGCAAGAGTGGCGAAGAATACGACGATGAGCTCCAGAAGCACCCCGTTTAATGACGATGATGACTACCATGAATGATTCTGCCCCTTTCTCTTTAGTACTTCCTCTTTTTTTTTCGCGTTTCTCTCTGCACTGTCAAATTTTTCAATGTCTAGCCGATAAAGGTCGTTCGATACAGTTTTCCTTAGAAATCCCTATCTGACGTGTTGTTCCTCTTTCTTTTTGTTCCCTAAGATAATACACAAATTTTAAAATCAAACACAAAGCCCTTTTACTATATTTTAATTAATCGTTCCACTCGTTGCCCGCATGAAACGCACGGTGTGTAGTGTCGGGAGGGAGATTTGAATGAAGGGTCCATTGGGTATATCTGGGTATGAATATGAGGCCGTTTGCGTAACGTTCAACAAATGTCAACGGGGGTCTGGAACAGGCACAAAACCTGAAATGTCCCAAAAGTTGGACCCAGGGGTCATTTTTGACCCTCTACGCGAAAAACCACGCCATTTTGTCATAAGTCATTTTTCGGCTCCGGGGGCTCCCCGCCTTTGGTTCACCTTAATTTTGTTTTTTGGAGTTTTTTCGCTGGTAAGTGGCCAAAATGGCTCGAAATCCGTCATCCCCGAACAGAATCCCGAGCTCTATCGAATGAAACAAAATTTTTAATTTTTTGAAAAATTTCGTATGCACAGAAATTAAGATTTTTGACAGAATGCTCATGCCCAGCTAAATTTTTCAAGGATGATGGAACATGTTCCCCTGATCATTTTAAGCTACTAAACATAGATTTTGAACTTGCAGGGACTTCGCTACATCGATTTTAGTGAAAAACGGAAAAATGAAAGTGCATGCATACCCCCGTTATGGTGCTCATTTTGTAGAGTATATTCAGGCGATCAACTTTTGTTCACATGTTTGGTTCGAAAAACCTCTCCCCGCAAAGAAAAAAAAAATGACCCCTGGGGCCAAACATTTCAGGTTTTGTGCCTGTTCCTGACGCTTGTTGAACCTTACGAAAACGGCCTCATATATAAAAGTGAGAAGGGGTTTCTCATATGAATTTCGAGGCGGGCGCCTGTGAAGTTCTGATAGACACACTACTCATTTCGTTTAGATCCTATTGACTGCTCCGAGGAAGATACCGGCGCTGAATTACTCTCAATATCCTACCCAGGTAGTAACAACCTGGCGAAAGATCACGCTCTTCCTCCTTCACACTTTCTGGTTTCGCTCACATGTAAGATAGAGAGCGATTTTGCGACGCATGAATCTTTATAACTTGTTTTCCAGTCTCTAATACAACAATTTGAGCACGTGGATAACGGGGTGATTGGATAGAATATATGGTGTAAGCACGTATTCACAAGAATAACAAGAACATGAACAAGAGAAAACAAGAATTAGGACATAGAATATACTAGAAGTATTAAAAATGTATCATTAACGTAGGGATATATGGTCTATGCACGAAGTCACAAGAATAACAAGACAACACAAGAATAAGGACATGGAATGAACTAGAAGAATGAAAAATGTGGATAATTAAAGTAGGGATATATGGTCTATGCACGAAGTCAAAAGAATATCAAGGCAACACAAGAATAAGGATATGGAAAGAACTAGAAGAATGAAAAATGTGGATAATTAAAATAGGGATATATGGTCTATGCACGAAGTCATAAGAATATCAAGGCAACACAAGAATAAGGACATGTAATGAACTAGAAGAATGAAAAATGTGGATAATTGAAGTAGGGATATATGGTCTACTCACAAAATCATTTGAATAGCAAGAACAAGACCAAGACAAAACAAGAATATGCACATGGAATATCTAGACGTATAAAAAATGTGGATCATTAACGTGGGAACTGCTTGTTTACGTACGAAATCACAAGAATATCAAGATCACGACCAAGATAATAAAAAGAGCATATGGAACAAAGTAGAAGTATGCAAGGAAAGTGTATCAAAAACGTCAGAATATGTGGTCTAAACAGGACATCACAAGAATATCGTGAAAGAGAACAAGATAACTCAAGAAGAAGGACATGGAATGAGCTAGAGTATGGAAATTGTGGATGATCAACGCAGGGAGGAATATATGGTCTACGCACGAAATCATAAAAATATCAAGAACAGGACCAAAAAACACAAGAATAAGGATATGGAAAGAAATAGAGTATGGAAATTGTGGATAATTGAAGTAGGGATATATGGTCTACGCACGAAATCACAAGAATATCGAGAACAAGGCCAAAACAACGCAAGAATAAGGATGTGGAATGAACTAAAAGTACAGATGTGTGATCGATTACGGAAAAAGTGGTTGCTACAAATCAAGATCTTGGTGTCATGAGAAATAGTGATAAGGATCAGCACCAAGTGATATCTACTGGCTCGATCGGGGCAAATACTTTTTTTCAATTCTGATGAGTGTCTCCTGTTCGGCATTCACTTCCTGAAATTTGTTAGCTCATCTCACTGTCTCGACAATTTCGCATCGGCGATAGTTATGTTCGAAAATCATTAACTGACCTTATGCAGCTTGAGTTTTTCCTGCAGCTCATCAGCGGCCGCTAGCAGCGTGGCGTGGTGGAGAGTCGTAGAGTCTCCAGTCGTCAGATGTCCAACTTCCTTCTTGCAAATCTCCAGTTCTGCCGTGACCTCTGTAATTGCCGAATCCACCATTTGCCGAATAGATAGAGAGAGTATCAATGCATCTCAAATATCGTTTCGGTAATGAATGTCTGAAGCTCAAGCTCTCTTTCTCGCGGGTAAAGAGCAACAGAGAGAGCGAGAAATGAGAAAGAATTCGAGACAGCAAAATACTTTTAAAGGATACTTCTCTTTAATATGCACCACTCGTTTCCTCCATGTTAAAACTAACTCGTCAGCTTATCCATGACTCTTCTGCATTCTCCATACTTATCTGCAATCTTCGTTAGTTCGGACAGATCGGCACGCACTTCCTGAAAAAAAATATATGTGTGTTGTCACTACTCAATTTTTCTACAAAATTACCGATTGCCTGAGAAATTTTGTTATCATCGAACCTCGAATAACTTTATCTTCTCTTTCATAGTCTCTAAGGCCGTATCGAGGTTCTCGTGTTCGGCGACAGTAGAGGCTCCCGATAACAGCCGTCTCACTTCCTCCTTCCATTTGTTCGATTCGACCTCGGCCTCTGCAATACATCATTTGCTGAATTTTGACTGAAAAACTAGCTACGAGCGTGCGAGCAACTAAAGACATCAGAAACGGAAGAAGTAATATCTCAAATATAGTTTTGCATAATGTATACATATTTACCATGATAGACTGTCGTGAGAATCTCGATAATGCTTCTGCCGTCTTGCTGCGGCTCTTCATTCGCATCCTCCCTACTCTCTTCCTCGACACCGCCCATCAGATCCTCGATTCTGAACTCATCCTCTCCTGCAATATAGTAGGCACCACTCTTTTGCCGCCATACGTCGATAGGGTAAGCGCAGGCACTTTTCCCTATGCTCACTCCATCTTGTTGATAAGTCCGTGCGGAAAGGAGTAATTTTTTTTATTCCAAAGCTTTGCCGGACCATGTTATCGCCTCGGAGGAAGCGGGAGAGAATCGAAAGGGAACGCGCTGACTGTTCTCATATCTTGACGTACCGTTCACGCCGGAGTGATCCATCGAATCTGTCGCCGAATCCAGTTTCAGCTTCTTGGATCTCGAATGAGTAGTCGTAGAAGCTGGAAAGCTATAAATGCGGCCTGGAAAAGTTATGCTACCTTAAGAAAATACATTGTCAGCAAATAATGCTCCTAGAAATCTAAATTCATCACTCCCAGACCACTCCCTCTTCCTCGATTCCTCCTCTAAGCACAACCGTGTGCATCATACCAGTGTTCTTTGTCTGAACCTCCGATCCAGTCGTAGAATCCCTGCTATCTGCTACTCTGCTCTTCTTCGCCTTCGTCTTCGGGGCGGGTGCTGTAATTTTAGGATGAGTTTCTTGAATATGCTAAATTCTTAGCAAATCGATTGTTTTCATAGTTCTAAGCATTCGTTTAATTTAGATGTTCCAGAAGCACCCACCCTTGTTGTTCTTTCGCTTCCTGACCAATCTTATCGTTGTGTCCATCACCTCATCCACTGGCTGTATTTCCCTGGCTTCCTGCAATGGTAATTGCGCAAGTTCTCGATTTAATCATTACACTTTATCTAACTCATCAGTGAAAGAAACACAAGCTCTTCTCTCAGCGCCAAGCATACCATTCTGCCTAAAGTACACAGGATCGAGCCTAACTCAATGCATAACGCTCGACGAAAATCGTTCGAATTCTGCTGATTTTGAAATCTTCCGCATTATAAATCAAGCTCGGTCATTGGCTCAAACTCAGCTTCATTAAGCTGATATTTGTGGCGTTAGGAGCTTAAGCTGTTTAGGAAAAACCATCAGCCTTTCAGAAACATCGTGAGCAGTTTCGAAAAAAAAACGGGAAGGGTCTTCTATTTGCGAAGAATAACTACTCACGGCAACTGGCTCCACAGCAGCCTTCAGATTGGCTAGCACATCGTCAACAGTCTCTTCTCCGACTTCCATCGTCTGCAAGTTGACCGCCGGCAACTTCGTCGACTGCAAGATGCAAGTAGCATTAGTCGCACTTTTCTCCTTTACAAACATCACAAAAGCCTATTTCATAACCCTCCGATTTCCACCCTGCACAACGCAAACACAAACCTGTTCCACGACTAATTCAAAATATGAAAAAAATCTTCACCCACTTGAAAATTTCGTAATGAAGACCATGAACGTACTTTTGTGATTGCCTTATCTCTCAGCCAATCACCGATGTGTTCCACGAGCGCGAGGGCACCTTGAATGCGGTGGTCGGGCACCGCGTCGCTGTCCTCTGCAATTGAGCGAGATTATTAGATATTTTCTTTTTTATTGCACCTGTTTTGGAAATGCACTACAGAAACACTACTTCGACGGTTTCCGGCCATTTTGAGTACTACAAAGCATACCTCTCAATTGAAGAGTCATCGCCTGAGCTAGGCGCAAGTGCACGAGCTCGAAGTTGGGGAACTGGAACGTCGTGCCCTTTGTCTTCATCTTCGGTAGGGCTTGACGGATCTCCATCGCATTGATACTGAAATTATTTTTATTGACTAATCTGTCAAGGTTAGTTGCATCCTAGTATATTTATTACCAATTAAATTAATATGGACAATGATATTGGTTGTGTTTTGCGCGTATAAGAGAGATCTCGTGATATCTATCACCCATGAAGACTCAAAATCATGAGCTTGAACAACTTGTCTGAGCTTTATTCAGGACGTTTCGAACCCAATCGGGTAGCCTAAGTTCGTAGTCCTAGCCCCTTTAAGGCCCTAGATGGTCGTTAAAATTGTAACTGGATTTTTGATCTTTCAGAGGAAGTCGTAACAGCGAGTAAAAGGCTCAATTTGCCATAATTACTTAATCAATCTATGAGTCCGTTCGCGTTAGAATCGGGTAAATCTTGTATTAGCTGGCACACCCCAAAATGGCCCCTCTCGAGAGATTTCCTTCTCCCAACAGACGAGAGAGAGATAGCGCGGAAGTGAGAGAGTGAGTGAAGAGAGGGAGAGGGGAGAAGGCTATTTTTGGGGTGTGCCATCCATTGACCGGCTACCCATAAAATACTCTGAAATTAACTCACGCAAGCTGCATAGGGACGAAGTTGTCGCTGAGGAAGCTGCCCGTAAAGGCGATGCTGTCCTCCTTCGTCCAGACAGCATGCAGCGTGCCGGACGGAAGGATGAGCGTCTGGCCCGCGGAGACCTCGACCTTAAGGAGAAGGTGAGCTGCACTTCCTCAGGGACTTAGAGCAAAGGTTGGTACTTGTGAAGTTCAACTGTCTTCCCCGATCCACTCCGTCCACCAACCCTGCGTTAGCCAGCGAATTTATAGAATGGGTGAAACATATCCGGAACTCCACAAGTGCTAAAGGTTAAGAGATAAAAAAGAGGTAGAGCTTACTCTCCAGCAATCCTGGCCGAACTGATCGCCGAGGAAGAGGTTCTTCTCATCGTCGATCTCGAACTGCTGAAATCCACTATTTAAAAAATATTACGTTATTAGTTGCGATTTATTCAGCATTTCCACCCGAAACTAATGTACTGTATTTGTTGCCTAAACTATTTCAATTCATTAACGAACGATTACTTGTGATATGTAAATAAGAAACCTGGTACTTGTCGAGATACTCCCTTCTGGGGGGTGAAATGTAGAACACTTTCACTCCCTGCAACAAAATTGTCTTACTGCGGCGATCGAACAGTTTTGAGAACCGTTGTCTCAAGTTAGTGTCTAGAATCAATGAACTTCTCACGGAGTAGACATGGAACCAGACGCTGCTGCCCCCAAAGTCGAGATGCATGCCGGTGAACGATCCGGCCATTCCGAAGATGCAATACATCTCGACTCGGGGGCGATCCTTGGCATAGCGTATCCTCAATCTCGGTCCTGTGTGCTTCGCTCCTCCTGCAGAATATGAATAAAGCAGCGAAAAAACGCTTGTGTATTTTGGTAGTTGTTGCTTATCTCCTATAGATTTAAATGATTTATTTATGTAACTGAATAACCTTTGCTCGACTTCGGCTTCTTCTCTCGCTCCTTCTCCTCTTGTTCCTCATCCACTAGCTTTTTCTCCGGCCAGAATCGCTCCTCGAGACTCATCTCTTTGTAGAGCTTCGGAGACGAGATCATCGATCCGAGACTGCAAGATTTGCTCTTTTTTTTAAAATAAATTTTTGTAATCAAAATTTTTTCATAAAAACTGAAGTTAGAGCGTTACAAGGTTCATCAGTAGTGAGACATTTTAAAACGCGTTCTCTGTAAGATTGCAGTGAAATGGGTATCAAAGTGTACAACTCCGACAAAAACATCGCCCAAAGCTCATATTTGGTGTACATGACCCTTAAGGGGGCGTATGAACTTTTTTTGAACTTTTGTCCCAAAAAGTTGATCTTTGATCTTTGAAAAAAATTTTCGATTCAGGCATCGAGTAAGGGCTCATTCGAAAGAGCATAAAAAGTTATGAAAAATGACAAATTTTTGTGAAGTTTCATCCATTTTTACAGAAGTTACAGCTCAAAAAGTGGCCAAAAACCTAATTTTTAGCACTTATTGGCCTGGCTACCCACTATGTTGTCATTTGCCATTCCCCATATTGATATATTTTTTGTAGTGTTCAGTGATGAGAAAAATGAGCATCTAACATCGGCAAATTTTCACTGACATTTTATCGATTTTTCATCGAAACCACTTTTTCACATAAGGGGGGACCCTTATGTGAAAAATGATGGTTGGAGGTCATACCAAAAATTTACCTCCGTTCTGTGAAAACATTAGTTACCGAGCCTTGCAATGTCCAAAAACGTACACCTAAGGGTTCTAAGGGCTAAAGGTCCTCCATTATGTGAAAAGGAGGTTTGCGTTGGTTTTGGAGTCGTCAGAAATACCACCTAGTTGGCGATTACACTTACGCAAAAATCATTTTTTGGACATTGCAAGGTTCGGTAACTAAGGTTTTCACAGAACGGAGGTACAATTTTGGTATGACCAACAACCTTCATTTTTTACATAAGGGTCCCCCCTTATGTGAAAAAGTGTTTTCGATGAAAAATCGATAAAATGTCAGTGAAAATTTGCCGATGTTAGATGCTCATTTTTCTCATCACTGAACACTACAAAAAATATATCAATATGGGGAATGGCAAATGACAACATAGTGGGTAGCCAGGCCAATAAGTGCTAAAAATTAGGTTTTTGGCCACTTTTTGAGCTGTAACTTCCGTGAAAATGGATGAACCTTTACAAAAATTTGTCAGTTTTCATAACTTTTCATGCTCTTTCGAATGAGCCCTTACTCGATGCCTGAATCGAAAAATTTTTTCAAAGATCAAAGATCAACTTTTTGGGTCAAAAGTTCAAAAAAAGTTCATACTCCCCCTTAAGGGTCATGTACACCAAATATGAGCTTTGGGCGATGTTTTGGTCGGAGTTGTACACTATCGACTCCGTTCTTACAGAGATCGCGTTTTAATATCTGTGTGATTCTCCCTCCGATGAATGAAAAATGTTAGATACTACCATGAACTCACAGTTTCTGACCGATTTCAATATTTAGAACATTGAAAGTCCCTTTTCGATTCTTGACTCGCTCCCTGGAAATTAGGTTTTTTTATGGAGTACATACATGCGATTGGAGAAGAACAGTCTTTCATTTCGGTTGAACAGGCATGAGGTAAAAAAATCACTGATAATTATTTCGTGAATGATCGTAGAAAAACAAATTACCTAAACTCCCTGAGGCTCATGAAGGTTGGCTGTTGAATGTCCGAGTCAGTCACTCGAACCATCTCATCTGGTGTCATGTCTGCAATTTTAGCAAGCTTTTATATCAAGCCATCCGTTTTATTTTCAAGTTTTATATCTGGAGCATCTCGAAAATCAGGAATCCTCAAATGGCCTTCTATCTTTCAATCATTTTTATAAATTACACAATTCTATTGCAAATTAGGATGCTTCTCCATTGAATATTATAATCCAGATGGGTCCTGCATGCCCTCCTTCTATTCAACCCTCGTTCCGCCTCCCTCTCCCCCATCTTCCTTTCCTCCTCTCCTCATCTCTCTCTCTCTCTTTCTCTTACTTTCTTCCTCTCCTCCTTTTTTTTCGTCTTCCTTTCCATCTCTCCATCACTCCCCTCCCTCTCCCCCTCTTCCCTTCCTCCTCATCTCGGAAAGAATTCATTGACGACTTACTAGCCCATCAAATTTCATAAGGATTGGAGAATGTGAGTTCAGACAGTTCTCAAGTCACATTTACTCTACTTAAAGTCAGTTACTCTCACCATTTAACAGCACATCGATGATTGCGTCGATGTCTTTCCCCGGATCAAGCATGTTCAGGTCGAGACCGGCCATATCCTTGATGAGGTATACCTGAAACAGCAGTGATTGTCTAGTTGCTAGGGAAGAACCATAACTTAGTCTTTGTCTGTCTCACTCTTCACCGAACAATCGGAGATTCTAATTAAGTCAATCTTTTCTCATTGAAATATATCTTCATCGTGTTTATCGTCTATAAAAATTGGAAAATCTAAAACAACGCTTTGTATGCATAAATAAGCATATTACTCATTAAAATTGTGACTCAACATGTCAAAATCAAGATGCAATAACTAAAGAGCATGGATTTGGTGCAAAGTCGCCACACAGAATTGGGTACCGGAGGGACCCACAAAAAACATGATTTTCCGATGTTACTACGAGACAACTCACAATGGGATCCGGGGAGTTGATATCGAAGAGCTTGTGAAGTGCCTCTCCGTTCTCCACCTCGAGAATGCCGAAGCCGGATGGTGCGTATGGCTTACCACCACGAAACAAGACTTCGGGTCTGAAACAATCGATTGAAGAGGGGTTAGCCGACGCAAGTCCTGTGTGCAACTCTCACAGCTTTCAAGGCCAGTTCTTCAGCCGAAACATTACGTGAAAAGGCTGATCCCACTACTCACAGTGGATTCAATCCAATCTTCTCATCCATGCTGGTATGGTCGATCTGCATCCACTGATCAGTTCCGACTCCCCGCTGGGAAAGCTTCTTGGATTGCTTCTTGCGCTGCTTCTTTTGCTGCTTCTTCGTCTGCTCTGGTCTACACGAAGCGCAGAAGAATGGCTTTGGATTCCTTCTCTTCTTATCGTAGAGGTACAGTTGCTTCTCATTAACGACCGTGCAGCTGGAATGCGGCCAAAATAACTGATAGTTTCGCTTTCCGTAGGGTTACAGTGTATATGTTAACGGAAGTAGGCGTTCGCTAATGCAGTGCGAACTAATAGTAGTGCGGAAGAGCTAGGGCACTAATGTAAATGCTGATGCTGAACCATACCGTAACCGGGAACCTATCGTACCAAAATTATTTATGGCTTACCTCCTATGAAACCCGCTCAAGCACTCTTCACAGTGTAGACTCATCACGAACTTCGGTCGGCCTTTGTTCTCTGCCTCGCGTTTGTCAGGGTATCTTGAATTGATAAAACATTAATTTTTGCCTAGTGCATTACTTGTTCCACTTTTTGTATTCATCAGGATGTATTAAAATTATTTTCCTTAATAAATTGGTGGATAACACTTCAGATCGAAAATCTTGTGCCAGAAGTTGCTCTTTGATCTTCAGAATTGCAAATATTTGTCCCCATGTGACGTATTACGATAGAGCACCATAAAAAGTGCTGACAATCAGTGGCTTCTAGAGGATGTATTAAAAATTGGAAAAGAAAATTTTGATCTCTAATCTTAAAAAAATTTGTAAATTTGCATCCTGAGAGGGGCCATTCGAAAGAGCATCAAAAGAAGTGTATTGATTTCGGATTGTTTTGAATCTTGTCCATTTGTTCGGAAGTTACTCCTCAACAGGCTGTGAAAATATCTCATTGTTCTGAATTAATCGGCCTCGCTACTAATCATTATCACCAAGAGCGAGTTGCGGGTTATTTCGAGATACCTTCCCTCCTACGTTCCTACATAGATTTTTTCTAATAAGATTGCTTTCCGCCTTGCTTATGATCGAAAAACATCACTCACGTCTTGTGGGCAGGATGTGAATGATCGCAGGCGCGACATTTGCCCGTGATCGCTTCCATGTCGGGTTGAGCTGCAGGTGCAGCTGTAGCTCCAACTGCTGCAGCAGGAATCGCTGGTGCTGATGCTGCGGAGGTCGAGGGCTGGTCGTTGCCTGGATCTTCAGTGGATGACTCAGCCGGAGTCGATGCTAAAGCTGCAGCTGCTGCAGCAGCAGCAGCAGTGGTCACCGGAATCGCCGGTGCACCAGGAGACGGGGATTCTTCAGAGGTCGAAGGAGTAGACGAAACTGCAGCTGCAGCTGCTGCAGAGCTCGACGGCTGCTGGGCACCAGGATCGTCAGTGAACTCGGCCGGAGTCGATGAGGCTGCTGCTGCAGCAGCAGCAGGGGTCATCGGAGCCGTCGGTGCTACAGTAGCTGAGGATTCTTCAGAGGTCGACGGGGTCGATGAGGCTGCAGCTGCAGCAGCTGTCGACGGCCTGGGTCGTCAGCGACCGAGCCAGCACGGTTCATGAGTGCTGCAATCATAACAATGAATAAAATGCCCTTCTCATTTATTTATGAACTCAACAACTCAATGAACCTGCTCGGCAGACTCAATTCCATTCTTCTCCACTATTTCTCTCTATCTCTCTCTTTCTCAAGAATAGAGAACCAAATCCCCACTCTCTCTCTCTCTCTTTCCTATAGTATTCGTTGAATCACTAAATGTATCTCACTGGATGGTCTCTTCTTGACGACTCGATGCACTACACTTGGCTCACAACTGAGATACGAAGTTGACCGCTGTCTTCTTTGCTTATGAGGAGGGCGAGTGAAGCGGATGAGACCACGGATGTGCCTTGACAGGAATGTTCACGGGTGAAAGAGAGAAGAAGGAAAAGAGGACTCTGCCGACTCATTCAATCGAGGGAGAGCTCACAGAGTCATTGGGAAAAACAAAGTTAGAATCATAGATAAGGTGTCTTTCCCACGATTTCCCATCCTATCGATCAGGAGGGACAGTGGATATCACACTAGAGTTTGACTGCTTAGGGGGAAATCGTTGATCCACGAGCTGATCGACTCAATGGGCGATGATATACTTAAGGTCACGCCTTTTCTCTCTTCCTCTGCCCACAGGTTCGCATGGTGTACTAGGGTGACTGGAAATCACGTTCCCCCTAGTGGGAAAGGGATTAGTTATCTTGTGGCTAATTGTCACGAAAAACCCACGAAAAATATGCTAAATCGTAGGACTCTCTCTCTACTCCCCCACTCTTTCGCCCTTCTTCCATAAAGTATTCGTTGATCGACTCACTGTCTCTCAATAGATGATCTCTTCTCGAAGGACGCACGTCTTGAAGGAAAGAGATCCGAAGTTGACAGGGGTCTCCTTTGTCAAGAGAACGAGTGGAGTGGATGAGACCACGGATGTGCCTTGACAGGAATGTTTACGGTAAATAGAGAGAAGAGGAGCGCGCAACACTACCCATGCATTCAAGGGGAAGAGAGTGATTGGGATGAACAGAGATAAAATCAGAAATAAGGTGGCTTGGCCCTTGATTTTCCTCGCCCTCTCGAGCAGTCAAATTGGTGGCTCAATCACTCCTATTCGTTATTGCCCCTTGATCAGTTCTCCCTAAAAGTGAGGGCAAAAGAAGGGAAGTGAAACACTAAACTAATTATACACTAATTATAGCCACAGAACGTAATTTCTTTGTGAGAAATCGATGATCCACGATCTAAACGACTTAATGGCCGTACTTCTGGACGGCATACACAACTCCTCCCCATCTGCCCTTTTCTCCCTCCCTCCTCCCTCCCTCCCTCTCTGCCCTCAGGCACGCATGGTAGACTTGGTAGACCAAAAATCAACGCTTTCTCAATGATTAGTCATGCTGAGACTCCTTTTCCAATGATAACTTGATCTGACTGACGAATAACCACGGAAAGTAAGCTAAAAAATGGGGCTCTCAATACTCCCAGCCCCACTCTCTCGTTCTTCTTCCATACAGTATTCGTTGATACACTCACTTCTCTCAATGGATGGACTCTTCTCGTTGGAGGATATTCTGAACTTGCACGACTGAGATCCGAAGTAGATCGGGGTCGCCTCTTCTTATGCAAGAGATCAGAGATCGAGTGGAGTTGATGAGACCGCGGATGCTCCTTGAAAGAAACGTTTACGATAAAAAGAGAATAGAAGTAAACGAGGTCCCCACAACACTACCCATTCAATCAAGGGGAAGTTCTCACACAGAGTGATTGGGAAGGGCAGAGTTTGAATCAGAGGTTTGATGGCATCCTCCTCGATTTCCCACACTATCACACACTGCCTAATTCGTGTCAGACTCCTACTGGAGCGATTTCTTTCATTATTGTCTTTTAATCAGTTCTCTCTGAAAAAATGTGTTAAAAATCGCACCGAAAATTGCCATAGAGTGTCTTCTATTTGTGAGAAATCGTTGATCTACGAGCTAAACGACTCAATGGACGAGGATCTACTTGAAGTCACGCTTATTCTCCCTTACTCTGCTCTCAGGCTCGCAAGATAGACAGGGTTGACCGAAAACCAGCGCTTTCCCCAGTGGGAAAGCGATTAGTCATCTTATGGCTAATTGAAACTTGATTTGATTTGCGAATACCACGAAACGTAACCAAATGGATGCGGCTCTTAAAATTTCGACACTTTCTCGCTCCTCTAACCTGCAGTATTGGTTTCATTACGGATTGAACAGCTCACTCTTGTTCTCTGGTTGACCGGCTGCTGGACACTTGTGCGGTCGATCTCTTGAAGTTGATCGCTGGATTCGATCCCTGAGTAGTGCGAACTGTGCCTGAAAGAGTTCTTTTAGGTGAGAAAATTGCTTGGCGATCGAAAGGACACTATGACAGATTACGAATAGGACAAAGGTCCACGAGAAAGTACTTTAAAAAAATAAGGAAGGGGAAAAAGTAGGCTCACTCGTGTTCTTTACTCGACTGATCGACTGCTATTCTCTCGAACACGCTGGCCGGAAGTCGATCTCTTGAAGTTGACGGCTTGATTCGATCCCTATGAAGTGCGAACTGTGCCTGAAAGAGTCCTTTTAGGTGGGAGAAGAGCTTTATGTGATGGAAAAGACACAATAACAGGCTACGACTAGGGCAAAGGCCCACGAAAAAGTACTTCAGAAAAGAAGAAAGGGGGAGGAAGAAGGCTCACTCGTGCTCTCTGCTTGACTGGCTGACTGCTAATCTCTTGAACACGCTGGCCGGTAGTCGATTGCAAGAAGTGGATATCGATGGATTCGTTGCTAGAGCGAACTATCCCTGAAGGAGTGCATTTGAGTGAGAGGAGAGTGTTAGACGAGCGAAAGGACACAAGGACAGATCTCGGATAGGGTAAGGAGCCACGAGAACTTTTGGTCCGAATAGGGCAGATGAGAAGGAAGGGAGAAGGAAAAAGGAAGAAGGGGAGATGGACCGTGCATTGTTGTAAACACCATACTGGCCTCCCTCTCCCCGATTGGAGCTGAGGAAGAGCGGGGGTGTCAATCGATGAGACAAGAGAACGGGGAAGAGGGAGGGATCACTGCCCTGGGTAGATGAGAAGCAGGGGGGGGGAAGAAGAGTCGAGGGGGAGGGGTTGGCAACTCGGAAGAAGGAGTGAGGAGAAGAGAGGGGGAAGGATGGTTGCACCTCCTGATCTGTCAAGGAACCGTAAGAGAGAATGGAGGGTAGATCAGAGACGAAGAACGATTGACTGGATCGAGAAAAGGGGCTTTGATCAGGGCCACCAGAATGGGGGAATCTGTCAACAAGGGAAGCCTATCGCGATCAAGGAAGAAACTGCACGGCTCTCTCCACTCTTTCGATTGGTGGGAAGCCTAGGAGAGAGTCCACTCAAGGGGGGAGGACTTATGGAAGGGAGAGTTGGGCGGGACCGATCGGGTGTCGGTCGCTCTCTCCTTATGCGAGAGGGCGGGCGGAGTGAGAGACTGATGCCTTATGATGATGAACAAAGGAGGGGGGGGGGAGAAGAAGGGGTGAGAAAGAAAGGAAGAAGAAGGGTCGGATGGAATGAGGGGAGAACACGAGAAGGGTCGAGGAGAAGAAGAGAGATTAATGGCATCTCAGATCGATCATCTTAGATCTCAGGACGAAAAGAAAGGATCGACAGGTCAAAGATGATGAATGAGTGATCAGATAGAGAGCCCTTCCTAATCGGAGCCGCGGATCTGTCGATGGCAGTTGCCTGAGGTCATCAGAAGAGATAAAAACTGTCCTATCTCTTTACTCCACGTGCTCTCTCACTTTGTCAGACTCTCAAGAGAGCTTCGGAATTAGAGAGGATCGACGAACATGGAGAAAGGACTTGAAGGACGGTTCGTCTCATTCGGGTGAATCGAGAGTCTCACTCTCTTCGATTCATGTGCTCCCTTGTTCTCTATGAGGTATCGAGTGACGCAATAAGCTGAGGCAATAAGGCAAGGACTAGAAGAAGAAACAGTCGGAATTGGGAAGAATTGTATAGTGGAGGTCGCTCGATCAAGGGAAGCGTACTGATAAGCAGCAATCAGCGCGCGAGTCAGCTCAAACGTGCCACCACTGGGCTGATAGCAAGAAGGTACTAGTGCATTAGTCGTTGAGGACAGCGACGCTCGTGGAGAAGAAAGGAGGGGAAATAGGGACACTGATCTGACCCCTCACGCGAAGACCCGCGCGACGCGGTCAGCCAACACTTTCTGCCCATTTGTTGCTGACGAAATAGCGAGAGGAGTGGGCGTTCCTACTCAAATGGGATGGAAGGAGGAGGGAGACATCTCTGGGGAAGTGATGCAACAGGGAACAGGGAAGAGGGCGCAGATGGAAATATGATCGCGAATGTCAGAGTTACGCGATTGGAAGGGTACGTCAAGACAAAAGAGTTGAAGGTACGAGCAACCGAGCAGTCATGATTCCCATCAGAGATCAATGAATAGAGAGACCCTCTGTCTCTTCATTGTTAGAACTCTCTCACTCTATCTGACTCTAGAGAGGGAATAATCTTAATAGGGAAATCGGCGAAGGAAATTGCAAGCGTTCTGTAAGAAGTTGTGGGCTGTCATTGAAAGACAGACCAATGCACGTACTGAGAGTGAACCTATGACCAATTTTGCTTGATCTCTGGCTATGTATGACAGACGAAGAGACGGAATGGAGAGGGAGGAAATTGTGTGACGCAACACAATGCAGGCCCGAGGAAGAAACCGAAAGAAGACACCCGATTGAACAGTAACTGTTTCCCTCCATGCTGCTTTCTCTCAGGGAATGACAGGGAAGAGGAGAGGGCCGATACTAGAAGTGATTTTCTCTCCGATTTGATTTCCGATTTCCTTTGGAATAGAAATTCCAAATCTGGAGTTGCCATCAATAACCCTTCCTGGCTGAAGGGAGAAGGAGATTTATTCCGGTCGTCGAAATAAACAGGCTTATCATTGTATATCTCTTCTCGGGGAATGGGGAAGGAGAAGAGGTGAGGTCACTAAACAATAACATTGCGATGCGCGTCGACTGAAGAGAGGAAGGAGGAGGAAAGGGACGAAATCATAGACTATTCGAGTCCAACCCCCACAGAACGACCTGTGATTCTTCACGACTCTATATGTAACACGAAGTAGATATTATGAATTATTGGTGGGAAGAAGAGGAGAAATGGACGCCGGGCGTCAAATTAGAGTCTCATTGCAAATTACAGGCACGGAGGGAGAAAGAGGAGGAAAGTCAAGGGATTCGAAAGTGAAATAATAAAATTCGATCACCGTGTAGGCTGAAGAGAGGAAGAAGAAGGAAAGGGACGAAGTCACAGACCATTCGAGTCCAATCCACATAGAAAGATCATCCATCTACCTTTGATTCTACTCGACTCTCGAAATAGTCGGAAGGAAAGGAGATATTACTCTTTTTTTATAGAGAGGTAGGTTGGAGATGAAATCGGGGCATCTAATTGAACTTATCGTTGTACATTTCTGGTCCGGAGGGAGAAAGACAACAAGATATGTGAGTCTCGAACGTGAAACAATGAGATTCGATCATCGTGTAGGCTTAAGGGAAAAGGAAGAAGGAAAGGGACGAAATCACAGGCCATTCGAGTCCAACTAACATAGAAAGATCATCCATCTTCCTCTCAATCATATTTACATTTCTTGCCTATAGGTCTATGACGGAGAGCCATTTTCCCTTTTCCTGTGATCGCCGAACCTCCCATCGTTTGGATCACGAGTCATCGGCTTCGGTATTGCGTCACCGGGACCCTCGTCACCTTATCATCGGATCAGAAGGATCCAACTGCGTATGATGTTAGAATCCTACCCACTTCCAACCACAGTTTTTCAAAGTATCTGGGTCCCCGACTACTATCTACAGTATCCCTTGGCTTTCTCGATCCTACCTACCGTCACCAGGACAACTGCTTGTACCGTACCCCCTTCCCCCTTCCCTCCCCTCTAAGAACAACTCGTTTTTATAGTGAATTATATAGTTCCAACTACATCGCACCGTACTCATACAGTAAACTTCTAAACACTTACCTGGTTTCGTCTGACTATGGTGGACAGGATATTCCGCATAATAATCTCCCTTCTCAGCACAACTAGCTTAGGTCAGTTTAATTTCACAGTCTGCATTGATTTTAGTATCAGGAGCAGATTATTCTGCTCTCTCGTAGTGGATATTGACCTCACTCTACGATCACTCGGCCACATCTTCCCGCATCTCAGCGGTATTGTCATGCCCACTGCTCATTCCCTCTCTCTAATCTCTAATCCGCGTCTCTTATCACTTTCTCTCCCTTATTCGCTTTATGATGACTATGATGTTCCTCGATCATCCACCGAACGCGCACAATCTCGTCTCGTTGCAGTGGAGAAGACACAGTGGATGAAGAGGCGGAGGGACACCGGACTATCATCGATCATTTTGTGTCGGGTAGGAGAGAGTAGAAGAGGTGACATGCTTGATCACGAAGGAATAACACTTGAAGAAGGATCGATTGGAGAGAGGAAGGAGAATGACTAGAGGCGAAATAACTGACTATTCTTGTCGCACAAACACGGAATGATCTTCCCCGTGACCGGAGAAAGAAACGGAGATGCACTGGATGGAGGTTGCATTCTATCATTCATTACTTCGTTTTTTTTGTTTTCTCAGCGCAACAAATCAGATATGCGATAACAAATGTGGAATCAACGGAGTACATGTGATATGTCGGATGTTTAAAGAGGAATTCCTGATGGTGGGGACTTTAAAGAGTCGTTCCATGTCTTGGCAACGGGGGATTGACCTATACGGTGAAGGAAGTAGAACTAGAAACATCAATTTTATAACATAATAAACTATATTTATAAGGGGAGATTACACAAGTTAACGATAGTAACTTAATTAATGATTAAAGCCATAACAGAGGCTAAGAGATGGTCTTGGAACACTTAACAATAACTCAAACACAGAAACGACAGAATAATGTTACATATTATTATTCGACCGTTACACTAATTTGATACTACAAGGGTTCTCACGATAGGCAAGTTAAGCTTGAGTGGGTAACATTGTACCCGTATCCTTAAGAGATTACAAATTGGAGAATGGTACATTAGATATGAATGACGAAGAATACGGTAAAAAATGACAATTGCAGTGTGATCAGTGTAGGAGAAGAAGATGGAGTCAATATCGGAACTGTCATAAAAAGAGAGGACCAATCTACTGATGATTGATGATCAGAAGCAGACGACGCGAGAGAAAAAGATTGTTGAAAGCGAATAAAGTGACAAAGATTGAGGAGTACATCGAGAAAAATGAAGACACGAGTATTTACGGGAGGGTAAAGATCAATCAATAGGGAAGAATGGCAAGGGATTCAGGAATGAAATCATTAGCGATGAGAATGGAATGAAGGAAGGAAAAAACAGTATCATAGAGAAATCTAATTAGTGGTTAGATTTCGGTCATATAAAGAGAGTAAATGATAGGTCAATTGATTGCACAGAGCCTTCATATGATGACAAGAATGGAAAAATACAAGTAATCTCATGTTCACTGGAAGGGAAGGAATACGGTAGAGAAGGACCGGTATTCACGGAGGATTTTATAGATTCCGCCACCTCGGGAAGGTCGATCGACGACTAATAATACACATGTATAGCAGTCGATCAACGAGAAGGGAAGAATGAATCATTGGTGAAAGTCAGGTCTCGGTGAGAATTACTACAATAGGTTGAGTGATCAATATAAAAGAACGATGAAACGGACATTGTAATGATGGCATGATAAAGACGAGTAGATCGGGCTGCGTTCAAAAGGGGAAGAGGAGAGGAAATTATTAAAAGGGATGAAATGCGAGGGGACTGAACGGTTGAGGAGTTAAGATAGGGGAGAGCGCTAAGTGAGAAGGGGGAATGGGTGGTAGAGCGAGCGACGGGGTCGGAAGAGACTCGAAACAGGAGGAGAGACCGTTTCGCCCATCGCTCTCTCTACCATATCTCGGATTAATCTACAGGAATGGTACCTAGACATCAAAATTGAGATTCTTGATCGCCTCCTGTTTTTCCTTCAACTGCTTCACTCTTTCTTCGAATTCGTTCTTCCTGCGTTCGAGGTCCGATTCATCGGCGACCACCTTAAATTGCCCGATTTCTTGATACTCTCAATGTTCCGAACCCTAATGTAGTTCTAGAGACTATGATTCATTCGGGGAAAGGGTTTGATGGCATCTACATTAAAGTGCTTGAGCAATAGTCGCTAATTCACCAGAATTGAGGGTATTTCCTTAAAGCGAGCACCTCAAATTCATCAGGAACGGAAATCATTAGCACACCTTGTCTTTACTCTCTTGCATTTCCTTCTTCTCTGCTTCCAGTTTCTTCTCGCGAACGTTGAGGTTAGACATCCGTTCGTTCAATTCTGCTTGCATCTTGATCTCGTAATCAGTTACCTTAATAAGTAATCACATATTTAAAGAAGAATCGGAATATCTCATTACTACAGAACGAAAAAAAACATTTTATTAGCATACCTTCTTCTCTCTTGCTACTCGATGACATCATTTTTTAGTCAGATATTATAATGCATTAATAATATACCTCGTGCTCCGTCTGTTTCACAGCCTCTTCTCTGTCAATCACGTCCGTCTCCTTCTTTTCCAATTTGAGAGCTTCTTCATCCAAAAACTTAGATCTCTCATTAAGTTCTTCCTCCTTCGCAGAGGCCTGCAATATTTTAGCATGCCTTGTGTATATGTGTGTGGGCATTACCTTAATATCTCTCTTGTCCAATTTCTTCATAAATTCATTCAGCGTTTTCTCCTTTTCTTTCAATTCCCGCTGCTTATTCGTCTCCGCTTCCACCTGAATTTTGATATATTTCAATAACCATTAAATCTCTAAGGGTATTCGAAGAGTGTTCAACAGCTTCCTAATAAACATCGACTTGACTTGATGATTTAGTTGTTTTAATGAATTCTCGAATACCTTCTTAGCGAATTTTCGCTCGCTCTTCTCCTGTTCCTCCTTCCTCTTATTCAGTTCTTTCTCCCTCTCATCCACATCCTTCACTTTCTTCTCCAATCGTGTCTTCGTATTTCGCATCGCGTTCCTCTCCTCCTTCATTATTCTAGACACTCGTTCTTCTGCATCCATCTCGAACGCTTCATTCAATTCTTGCACGTCTTTATCCTAAAAAGTGGCGAGTTTCGAAATAAATTGAAACGATGGATCTAATAAAGCTTGTTGAAGGAGAAAAAAACTAATCATAATTAGAAGTATTATTAGAACTATACTTCACCTTTTGTTCGACTGTTTTTTCCTTCGCATCGAGTGCAATCTCCTTCTTTCTGAATTCAGCATATTCCTTGTCAAACTGATCCTTCTTCTCTTCGAACTCTGTTCTCTCATCGTGAAACTTAATGTTTAATTGTAATCATGAATGAATATTTGGCAATCTATGTTTACCATTATAAATACGTTCGTAAACACTATAAAATATAAACAAATCAGTGATTTACCTTGTTCTGGAAATCAAGCAGTTCTCTTTGCCCTCTGCGTAGCTCCCGTTCCCCTTCAGCCAATCGCTTCTCCCGTTCGGCAATATCTAGCACGTTCGGTTCGATGTACTCTTCCGTCTGCGTGCTCACACTCGTCGTTGCTCGCTCGGCTCGTTCATTTGCTGAAATAACAATTTTTACAATTATCGCTCGAATTTTTTTATTAATTTGGCTTTCATATTTTGCGGGACTTTTCGCACGTTCGCACGTTTGTCAAATGCGGCTTCGACTTCAGAAATGCATCATTTTTTGCTTCCTTGTTCTGTTCTGCCTTTGAGATGGATTGGCGGACCCAATATTGATCCTTTCGGTAGCCGCCCATGCTCGCTCTCGCTATTTATGACCCCGGTATATCTTTTTGTGAAAACAGACCTCCAAGCATTTTATCCAATCGGCACCACTCTTCGTCCTGTTCGTAACCCCTCTCGTCATCGTCTTCGTCCTCCGAACCATCTGCGGCATCGTTCTGGTCTGTAAAAAACAGGGCATCATACTTCAATTTAATGCACAGATCCAGTGTAAACGGTCAGTTCAGATGCGAAAACGATTGACTTTTGCATTCCAAAACTGTGACGGACCATGCTCGTAACTTCTAAGAGAAAATCACGAGAAGCTGCATCGATATTAATTAGTAAGTGAAAACAAAAACAATATTTATCGTAATTTACGTATGACGTTTTTATTTTGAATTCTCATACTAAATGAACGACGTACCGGTCATATCAGAGTGATCTGTCGGCTCCTCTGAAGCCCCTTCTTCTTCTTTGTGCTTCTTGATTATCAGAGTACTTCTATCAGAAGCTGAAAAGCGGTGAATGAAACGAGGAACAGTCATATGCGAAATGAATAATCAATAAACAATCGATCTCTAACTACTTTACTGCTTCATAATAACTTACGCTTAGCTAGCTTTCGCTTCTTCGTGCCAGCCACCATTTTAGTCTCACGATCCATCAGATCACCCACTGGCAACACTTTCCTGCTTGTCTGCAATAAGGACGAAGTACATTCGTGAAAGTTCGTGAATTTTTTAATAATTCCTTTAGGCTGAGGATGAATGACGTTTGGTTAAAGCTTCGAATGTCTTAAGACGGAGCGTACATCCCAAGATGAGTACTCACCGCAACTCGTTCCGCTACTTCCTTCAGACGATTGAAAATATCGACCACATTCTCCTCATCGATCTGAAAAAGTTGATGAATTAGTATTTTATTTTTTATTGTGTATATAGATGAACAGATCGGCAAATTCATGTTGCATTTCGTTATGAACATACCATTTTTTTTCTCGCTCCTCCCATTTTGAGCCAAAGACTGAAATGGTCGACGAGTGCAAGCGCTCCTTCGATTAGGTGGACGGGCAGATGGTCGCCTTCGTCTGAAATATATCGACATCTTTTGTCACACTCCATTGTTCAGATCTAAGAATATGTTTCAGAACATTCAATAAGAAAACTCGCCTGTGAGCTTCGCGATGAGCACCTGGGCCGCCCGCCAATTCACTTCCTTGAAGGAGGGGAAAAGGTAGGTCGTGGCTTTCGTATTGAAAGCCTTGACGTTCTGTCGAAGCTCCATAGCATTTATTCTGGAACAAATTAAATTAAAGAAATTATGTTTATAAATATTATATCCTATTATTCATATTTAACCGTATTCAAATTATGAAATATTATAATTTAACACTCTAGAATACACTTTGGAGAGAGATCGCATGCAAGCTGTCACCAAATTGAACTCGACACTAGGAGCATGAGCTATTTTTTCTAGAATTATTCTTTGTTTCTCTCACTTTCTAAACACTCATCTCTCGTACCGTAACCCTAACTCACTAACGAATTAATGCACTCACTCGCATTGCATGGGGATCTCGTTGAGAGTCAAGTAGTTGCCGCTAAAGGCGATGGTGTCTTCCGGAGTCCACACGGCGTGAATCCAGCCAGAGGGGAGGAAGAGAGTCTGGCCGGCGGTGATCTCTACCTTAACGAGATTGAAGTTAGGCAAAGGACTTTGAAGTCTAGGGACAATTTATGTTATCGAGAGCAAAGATTCAACAATTTGCGTACTGTCCAGATCGACTCGAGCTCATCTCCGAGAAAGTGGCTAGAGAACTTGGTGTGGTTGGCCTCGTGTTGCTGAAAGTCAATTTTAAATTGTTCTCTCGTTTTTATTAGACCGGTTACGATTCACTTTTCAGATTAATATTAATTATTAATTTAGTTTCTATTTAAAATACAAACCTGGAATCGGTTCAAGTTCTCCTTCGTCGGCGGAGCGACGAAGAAAACCTTCCTTCCCTGGAAAAAATGTGTTTCGACTGCTACCACTGGGACTACTCATAGCTGGTCAGTCCCATCTACCAGTCATGCGCATGTTTATGAACGAATTGCTCACCTTCAACACGTGGAACCACACACTGGCTCCTCCGAAATCGACGTGCCACGTCGTGAACGAACCGCCCATTCCCATCAGGCAGAACATCTCGACTCTCGGTCGGTCCTTGTGATACCGTCTCTTGCCCGTCTGTCCAATGTTCGCCTTTCGTCCTGAAACATCAAAATGTTGAACGTAATATAGTTTGAGCTATTATTAATCCTATTTGAAGTATTTTTTTTTAATATTTTGGTAAAAATTACTACTCTTCTGCCCATCATCGTCCTCCGTCACTGGCCAGAAAAGCTCCTCCAAACTGGACATCTTGTACAGCTTCGGCGATGAGATAAGGTCGCCGAGACTGTAAGAAATTGCATATTACGTCTCAATTATTAATATTAAATCAACAAAAATTCAGGTTTTTGTTAGAAATCAATTTTTTCGGTCAGACAACGGTTTGTGAGATTTTTTAGGTTAATTTTCTCAGCAAATCAATCAAAAACTCACGCCGTCTCTCCAATTTCGATACTCAAGATGTTGAGGACTTTCTTGCGATTCTTGAGGCACTCTCTGAAACTTAATTTGTTTGCAAAAAAGTAGTGTACGGGTGTCTGATCATTCTTTCATATACAAAAACTTTTACAAAATAAACAAAACGAAAACAAATATTAAAAATTCAAACTAAAACAACTAACTTGAATTCCTTCAGTTCCATGTCCACGGCATTCTGATCGTAGACGTCGATCACTCTGACCTTCTCTTTCGTGGGATCTGCAATATCTCTTTAGTCACGAAAAGGCATTGATTGGACATCGTTGAAAACTACATGTATGCTATAGTGAGCGATATATCCTTCAACTCTCACCCTTCTGAAGGATGTCGAAGATTTCTGGGAATCCAGTAGCCTTGTCCATCATCTTCATGTCCAGTCCATCCGTGTTATCAACGAGATACGCCTGAAATAAGAATAAGAGCAGTTCTGGATCGGATTGGAACGGTGAAACAGGGTTTGAGTGTGGCATTGCAAAGTATGGTATTGCAAAAATGTGATATGCCACAAACTGCGAACTCACGATAGTGCAGGGTCCGTTAATATCATATACTCGGTGCAACGCGTTCCCATCGGCGACCTTGAGAATGCCGTAGACGGACGATGTGTACGCTTTGCCTGTCGACTCCGCGAATTTCACCTTAGGACTGCAAAAAACATTCAGTTCCATGAGTTAAATTTACTCGAGTCATCACTCAGTAGCAGCAAAAGCTCAACAATACTCGTAGTCACTAACTATTGGTTCCTTCTCATGGCTGACAGCTTTCCGGGGAAGACATTGTCCATAAAATATTTGGATCCAACCCATCGCGGATCCGCTTTACAAGCTGGGCAAACGAAGTTGCTCTTCACGTCCGCGCATCTGAAATGCAATACCGTATTCCCACGTGCCCAATGCCAGTATCGTTTTAAAATCATTTTTGTATTGTACCTAGTGGTACTAGTATCGACCATGACTGATACTGTACACTACCGTATTCAGCTACCATATTCTATGTATCGCAGACTAACTTCGCATGATATCCGCTGCGGCATGCCAGACATTGCATGCTCAGAAAACCGCCCTTGCCCGGATTGCTTGGTTGGTACTTCCTGAAATTTATGATTACTGATGAATTTGCTAGTTCGTGTTACATTTTTTTGCCACTTGTCGTGCTAATTCGAATGCAAGCATAATATTCAAAGCGAGGTTCGTCTTAGAACTTCGGGATACAGAGGATGGGCATGGAAGCTCAAAATCTTCTCCAGGTTTTTATGGTTTGAGCCCGAGAGCGGGATATAATTCGGCCAAAAATGAAACTGAACGCTAAAACGAATCGGGTTACGGTAGGTGCTCTTGTATGACTGCGAGTTAGGATTACTAGAATTTCAGCAATGGCCTGAGAACTGGAGCTTGCAAATGGGTAGCCAGCCGATAAATTATAAACATTTTCTACTTGTAATGAGTTGTAACTCCCGAAATCGAATGCGTTGGGGTTCAACAAAAGAAAATGAAAGGGACCCAGCAAAAACATCGCCCTGGGGTCATATTCAGTGTACATTGTCCTTACAAGATGCAAGCCATGAATCTTTTATTTGTAAGTTCAGTTCATGTACTTTATGTGAGTTATGACTAGAAAATCAAAAAAATAGAAAAAAAATTATCGTGTCATTTTTTCTCGGCCATTTCACTGAAATCTTTCTCAACTGTGGCTCATTAGACATGCTACAAAAAGGAGTACCCTTATATGAATAATTAATTTGGATCATATCTGTCAAACTTCAAATGTCATAAAAAATATATATATTTTTTTCTTCATAATACGCCCCCTAAGAATCATGTGCACAAAAATTAGCACTGGTCGTTTTATATCGGAGTTGTTCACTCATTTACCCATTCACTACTTTCTAAAAAAACGAATTTTAAAAATTGTTTGCTTTTCAAGCTCTTTCAAATGAGCAACATGAGGCCTAAATCCAAAAAAAGCTAGTCGCGAGCGGAGTACAAGAGCACATTGAAGGCGCTCTCTCACCAAGCATCGGTGGTTCAGTGGTAGGGTGGTGGTCTCATGAGAGTGGGGTCGGTGGTTCGGCTCCGCCTCGCCGCACAATTTTTGCAGCATTTTTATTTTCGCAATCTTTGCTCCGGAAGTTCTTTCTGACTCACCTAGATTGCATAGTTAGCTTTTTCTAGCATATTGGGCATACCTGTCCACACCGGTGGCTACCGATTTTTCGCATAAGATGTGAAAAAATATGGTCGCCCGTCTCGTTTTCACATAAGGGGGGACCCTTATGTGAAAAATGAGATTGGGGTCATGTCGGAACCGTCCCCAGACCCATACCTTATCGAAACCCCAGTACTCTGACTTTCCTTTTTTGACTACCGTACCCTACCGTAATCCTACAATAACCCCGTTGTGGACCAAAACTTTTTCGACTGTACTCATCGAGCATCAACTTCAATCGATCACATGATGGTTCTACAGTAACCTACAGTAACCCACTTAACGTATTTGCGGTTGGGAAACGCGAACTGACTTTTTCAATTTCTAGTTATAAAATCCGATCACATATTATGCGAAAAATCGGTAGCCACCGGCGTGGACAGGTATGCCCAATATGCTAGAAAAAGCTAACTATGCAATCTAGGTGAGTCAGAAAGAACTTCCGGAGCAAAGAATGCGAAAATAAAAATGCTGCAAAAATTGTGCGGCGAGGCGGAGCCGAACCACAGACCCCACTCTCATGAGACCACCACCCTACCACTGAACCACCGATGCTTGGTGAGAGAGCGCCTTCAATGTGCTCTTGTACTCCGCTCGCGACTAGCGATCGGAGAATTATCGATTTTTCTGGTGCCCTGGGGCATGCCAGCAATTTTGATTAGTGCCAAATATCTTCCCTTTCGGGTATCTATCGACCTGTATAGGTCTCATTCCGAAACTCCATATCCTCCTAGCAACCTTCCCTTGTCAATGTTCCGTGTTTTGTATGTTTCACCCCAGAGGATTCTAACAACTAAGCATCCCCTGAGGGAGATTTTTCGCTTCTGTGCCAACCCAAATTACGCTCTTACGGATAACCTAGTTTTTTGATCTCGTTCGCTTAATAAACCAATTACCCCTTTTTTAATTCTTCTTCTCTCGCTGCTCTCATTCATGGCTCCTCTCACTACTCGATACCCTCTAGAGGAGAGACTGCAGATCAACTAGGGGGCATGCCGATGAATAGGAATCCTAGAGTGCAAGATTGCGCTGAGGACAGCCATGAGATCCCCTACACTGCAAGTTCCCATGGACCTGGCAGCCCCCGCCCGCGTGCAAGAGACCTGCCAGCGGCATTTGACCCAGCCATGAGAAGAAGACTGACGAAAAGAAGAAGGACAAGAAGAAAGATGAGAGAGAGAGAGATAGCGCAGCTGAAAGATACGGATAGTGAGAGTGACGATAGAGACAATTAGAAAGATAACATGACCCGTCTCAGTCATAATCGGCTCAAAATCATCTCGGATCGCCAGCGGCAATTAAGCTGGCAATGAGACGAACAAGGATGGAATGAAGAAGGAAGCTATGAGAGAGATCGCGCAACGGAAAGAGACAGATAGTGATAGTAACGGCAGAATAGAGTCATGATAGACAGACAAGGCGATCCCGTCTTAGTCGTAATCTGTTCAGAATTATCGCGGGTCGAAAGCGGCAATTGACCTAGCGATGAGACGAAAATGGATGGAATGAAGAAGGAAGCTATGAGAGAGATCGCGCAAAGAGAAGAGTAACGGCAGAAAAGAGTCGCGGAAGTAGATCAAAATCTGTACAAAATGCTCACGGGTCATGCAGCGGATGGGTGGCGTCGCATCCACGACACTTGGTCGTGATATTCACATCGGGTGCTGCAGCCGCTGCAGATGTAGAGTTGGCCGTGATATTCACATCGGGTGCTGCAGCCGCTGCAGATGTAGAGTTGGCGGCAGGTGCAGCAGGGGTCGAAGGCTCCATTTCCGTGTCTACGTCAATGACTCGCCACAGGAAATGAGTGCTGCAATCGATTCAATGGTATCACTGATACACAGATAATCGTGAGATCAACGGAAAATGCGAAAAAATATACGAGTAGGGAATATATTGTTATTTTTTCAAAGAACCGACCAAAATCAAAAAATCAAAAATGAACAAAAGCGGGAAAATGGTTGGAGCGAGATGGGGACGGGAGTGAATGACTGTTGCGAGAGGGGCGGGCAGAGACTAGATTCCCGCTCTCTCCATTGAACACAGTCTCTCATCACTTCTCTAACTGTAGAGGAGAGAGGTCGTCTCTCTATGGGTCCCGTCTAGATCAATCACTCGACTCGGGCATGCCCAGTGGCCCTTCTATGCTGCATCGAGAGTACCTCTTGAGCCCCCATAGATAGTAAACCAAAGGATAGCAGATAAGACGGGCGGGCGGAAAGGATTAGATAGTCTTGATTGAGGAAGATTAGATCTCGAGTTGATGAGGTACTGTAGCACAATGGATGGGATTTCGAAATGACGAGTTCTCGTTCATTGATCAGATCTCCTAAGGAAACAACCATCGCACAGAATTCTAAGCAATTCATTTGTGTGCATTACCTATTCCTCTGGCGTAAAAGTAGTGTTAATGAGTGAAGACAAGATATTGTGTTGGGGCAGCTTCGATCTGTCAATAGCCGACTTCCATTCTGCCCTCCTCCCCTTCTCCCGCTCCCCCACCATTTCACAGGTTTGAATCTGCAATCTATCGAACGAAAACAATGCATACCGTACTATGTTTAGAGAAGGCCAATATAATATCTCCTTCTGGTCATCGAGAATAAAGTAGATAGCCGACTCCATATCCACTTCACACCCTACCAGAAGGGACGTTTTCCATATTCTCACCTATCGGTCTCGCTCTTTGTTCTGCTGCCTATTTGTGCAATGGGGTATACTTCGCACCCCTGTGGGCATCAATATGTCGCATATGAACCCTTTGATCGTAAACGATACCTTCTGCTACCGAGATGATTGTTATTGCTTGCCACCGGGTTCTTATGATCTCTAGGATCATTCTTGGACTGAAAAAGAGCACAAAAAACAGGACTAGTAATGAGAATAAAAAGGCAAACAAGGTGATTAAGACAATTCCCTTAAAAAATATCTTTCCATTTTCCTGAATATCCAGGCCAACCTTCGCAGCATAATTGGCTTACCAAGCCTTGCATTCATGTACTAGTATTGCCGATTCTCCACTATGCAGTCCTGGAAAGTTTGATGAGAATTGAGACAATTACATTTGCAGCAACTTTGGTTGTCGAATATTTGCAGGCATTCTTTACCAGTCTCGTACTCACTGTCGTTCCCTTGATTGTTGCCGAATGGTTGGGCTTCGATAACTTTTATAGTAATTCTTTCTTGACTGTATGGGGTAGGGGGATCGACTCCGGACTACTCATTGGAAAGTCTTCTGATCTCTCTATAAAAAATTGCCTCGGAAGACTCATTTCACGGCCCCTCTGAGCCCGGCCCAGTGTTCCCTGCCCACTCTTCTCCTCCAGTCCTTCCATTTCATCCCACAAATCCATTAGGTTTCTATTCCACAGTATGTCTTCAGCGTAATACGTGTTACACCTTTGTTACATTTCAAGACCGCGAAAGCAGAATTGTTCTCCCTCATTATCATTTCCTCCTCCACGAAGAACTTTGCTCACGATGAGGCAAAGGTGTCGGAACTCGAAGACTACCTGTTATTCTCTCAACTGGTTGATTATCACGATCGAACTAGATAGAGGAAGCGCACGCACCAGCTGAAAGGCATGCATCTTCTCAGTATTCGACTAGGAATTGAGCTATGGTACTTAATTATCAATTCGAGCCCCCTCATGAATCTGGTCTTTTCTCTCTCTCAATCTTTCAATATTTTCTGAATCTCACTGGTAGACATCGAGTTGATTTATTTACGTCTGCGTAATTGAATAAAATTGAAGACTGAGAAAAAATCATATAATGAGGAGTACTAGATTTATTGCATTGGTGAGGGATTGAAGGACGATTTGCTATGACTATGGAGAGAAAGGGATCAAACAATAGGGCATTCATGAGTGGTGCAGAGCTGATTTAGACACTGACTGTCAAAAGAAGCAGATGAAGAAGCAGACCTCTGTTGCAGGCAGAGCTTCAGAAGCACCCCGTCTAATGACGAAAATGAAGATGGTTACAATGAACGATTCATTTTTGTCGTTTGTTTATGCACCGTCATATTTCTACTATCTTACTGATAAAAGTCGTTCGATACTCTCTTTTACTTCCCTATTCCTGTGCGTTGTCAATCTTTTTTGTTTCCTTATAAAATACAATTTAAAAATCGATCACAAAGCCCGTGTACTATTTCAAAATTTATCGTTCCACTCGTAGCACACATCAGACCTACGGCGTTTAGTGTGGGAGGGAGATTTGAACGAAGGGATCCATTCACACAAAGCCGTGCACTATATATTAATTAACCGTTCCACTCGTTACACACATGAGACCAACGGTGTTTAGTTTCGGGTGGGAGATTCGAAAAAATGTCCATTTTTAAACTACTTGAGTATGAATATGTAAAAGTGAGAGGGGGTTTCTCATATGAATATTGGGGCAAGCGCTCGTGAAGTGCAGTAGAGGGAATACGATGAGTGAGTGGAGCATCGATTGTAAAAAAGGGGATAGCTTGAGGTATTGGAGGAGAACCACCGAAATAGCAGGAGAAATCCTGTTCAATCAGTCTCTACCTAGTAGGAATACGAAACCGAAAGTACATTAAATTATTCAAATGAGAAGAGAGTTTAAGAACTGATTCTCGATGTTCAAGTACTTGATCGAGTGATACTTGTATTCATTATTCACAAGAGTCTTACAAAGTAGAAATCACTGACGCACACAGTAAGACAGTAGAGTTCAAGAGGTACAGTAAGATGCTTTAAGAACTGATACGAGTGAGCGTTCCATCGCCAACATTTATTGAGTGAAGTCCAATTAATTCGCATTCCCTCGTTACCCATTTTTACGTTGATACTTCTCAATTGACAAGATACCAAACACGTATCTTGGCAAACGATTTCAATAAAAGCCAATGTGAAGACAAACCAGTGAATATGAGTTTTAAATCTTTTCTAAAAGCACAACAAATCGGATACAAGAAAGAATGAGATCTAATGAGCTCATCATTATTTAGTCCGTCCTGATGCGGCGGGCTCTAAAAATGACGAACAAATAACTCTATACAAAGATTATCGAGCAGAATGAAGTAAAAACACGCCGTAGTAGCGTTGGGTATAGTAGGAGATGTGGAAAAAAAGCGGGTAGATCACGGATTGTTCGTAAAGAGAGTGACAGAGCAGTGAATTAGACGTGTCTTAGCTGAAGTGTATGTAGAAGAAGGTTGTGATCAAGCAATGCGAGCAGTGGACTGATTGCGAAAAGTGAGACGACGCCTATTTACACCGATCGAGCACGGAACATTCTCCAGGGGCGAGATGCAGTCCATCGATCACTTTCTTGATTATCGCTCGGGTTGAGGGGGGCGAATGAGAATTGAGAACGGTGGTGAATCGATTGAGTTACCTTTAGCACATTGAACGGCTAATCTGAAACGTGGTATTCCTTTGTACAAAAATGCCCGTGATAGAGATCACAAAGAAACGGAAAATCTCTCCGATATTTTTAGAGGTGTCAGCTGTATATGGGCCACTTAGTTAATTTATTATCATACAATATTTCATCAAGCATAATAGATGGAGAAGCATTGTTTATTATTGAGTTATTAGGTACATGAGTATAGGATGCGAATATAAGTAATAACGAAAGTACGATAGGTATCTTCTAAACATAATGCGAGTAATTGACGGGCTCACGCCACTAATTCGAGAAATAAGGATGCTCCGAGACATGCTACTCCAATAGAATACAATACGAATCGTGATAAAAAAAATAAAATAAGGCTTGTATTTACATATATACAGTGCACGGGAGCATCGAAAAGAGGACGCTCACATAGAGAGAAGGGGGATTCATTAGACACTAATTAAGATCGGGCAAGGAGAAAGGAGCTGATCCATGAGAGGAGAGAGAACATGAATCCAAGTGAAGAGGTTAAGGAGTAATAGTGCCAAATGAACAAATGAGAAATGCGATGGCGCTGGTGGAGGGCGGAGTGCAATTGTGAGTAAATGAGAAGAAATAAACATATCTTTGACATTCGCGCTTTTCCGGATGGAATATGAATGCCATGCAAGAAAGGAGAGAGAGCACACATGCGAAATCTAGTTCAGAAGACGTTGCGAGGGTGAGAAACGACGATCCGATTGAGATAGAACAGGCGCAAACGATTTACTCTCCCAATAAACTTTACCGTTGTTCATGCGACGATCTTATTCTGAGAAGGGAGTGAGATGGATCGGGAGGATCTCACGAGTGGAAGGAGTGGTGGGAGTAGAGATAGCTCGACACAACACGGAGTTAGTTGATGACAGACTCGATTGGAGAAGATAAGAGGGTGGTGATGGGTGGAGACTAGGCGAAGAGAGAGAGGATCGCCTGGTTAGGAATGGGATGGAGGTGATTGAGAGAGATGGCTGGATAGGAACGAGCGGAGGGGGAGGCATTGGCCCTCTGAGGAGTGAGAAGTGGTCGAAGGGAAGGGAGCCTGGGAGAGGGTACGTGAACAAGAGTTATGATTGAATGGAATATTGGAAGTAGGGGAAGGAGTGCACTCGTATGATGAGGAGTAAGAAGTGACCATAGGGGAAAGGAACCTGGGAGAGTGAAGGTGGACGCGAGACATGATTATATTGAGGAACGTTAGCAGAGGAAGGGAGGCATTCGTATGAGGGGTGAGGATGGACTGAAGCTAACAGGGGAGACTCTGGAGAGGGAGAGAGAAGAGGTGGAAGAGGTTGTAGAGGGAGGGTCGACGGTGACGAGTGAGACGCCGCTGGCAATGGGAGAGGGAGGAGCGATGATGCTCCTCCCATGACAGTCGCGCGCTTGAGTATTGGGACACTTTCTCTTTTGTCAGTAACTTTTGAAGCAGGGAAGATATGAGTCCGCTCATGATTTCGCAAAATAAATTTCCTAACGAACGGTGCGTTGAACATCTTTCTTGAGATGTTTATTGCACTCAGATATCAGGTGTGCCAACCACTAGGGTTGCAAGTTCGAATTCGAAGACTTCGAACCCTCTCCCTCTGCTTCTCTCTACCTTACGAGACTTCGAAAGAGAGAGGGAGGGAGATGCAAAGTGATCGAAGTCTCGAACCAATTTGAAGTCTTCGAATTCGAATTCGATGGTTCGAAGTTTTGCTTTCTCTGACCTCCCTCGCCTTCCCTCGCTCTCCCTTGATTACAGTATCCCTCTTTCAGGGAAACACGAGTTAGATCATGGAAAGGCGAGAGAGCGTGCGGAATGACGAGGGAGGTCAGAGAAAGGAAAACCTCGAACCATCGAATTCGAATTCGAAGACTTTGAATTGGTTCGAGACTTCGATCACTTTGCATATCCCTCCCTCTCCCTTTCGAAGTCTCGAAAGGGAGAGAGAAGCAGAGGGAGAGGGTTCGAAGTCTTACAATTCGAAATCGAATAGGCAACCCTACCAACCACTGTCAAAAGTGAAACGTAATGCTTCAGGAACTTCAAGTGCCATATTGTGTGAAACAGTAACCTAGTAGTATACAGAAACGCAGTTCGCTGTGAACAACTTCAAAAAAAGGAAAGGTCAGTTTTCGGTTGCCAGATTACGGTAATTCGGACTACAGTATTCTACTGCGCTACTGTTCCATAGAATATGAGTCTTGAAGTTCCTGAATCAAGACTTTCGGCTAACTTGTGAATGTGGTCAGTGCACATGATAGCTGAATGCAATAATTATCTATATAAAAAATTAATAAGAAGATTTGACAAAAGCGCAAGCTCTTGGCGAGAAGGTTTTGCGGAATTGGAAAACGTGCTCGATGTTTCTCAATGGCGCGCTGGCCCACTTTGGGCTGCATTGAGACCGGAAGAAAGCAAATATTGCTACACACCAAAATGCTCAGGAGAGTAAGCTATTGTGAGAAAAAATCGAGAAAATATACTTCAAACAAAAATGTAGTCATGTTCAAAGGGCTGTTATATTGAATAAGGCATGCTATAATGTATACAAAATATTCGGGCCATTCCTTTTATTTCCGTAAAAAATATGACCAAAATGTTTGGAATCTGATTGAAAATCTGATCGAAGAAGCAGGGTCTCTATACGTATAGAGATTGAAGTTGAGATTCACAAGATTTTTAATAGACAGGCTGTCTAATGAAACACATATCTAGAATCATATTCATGTTTATGGTGGGATTAACTATGTCTAGAAGCCGAGTGAGTTTGCGACCCATTTTGAAGGAAGTTCACAGCCGCTGCAGTAAGCTCGACCACATTTCGGGTAGCCTTTGGACTGGACTCTCAGCATAAAATGTTCCAAATGCAAAAAAAATTGAAAAGGTATTCCAAGGTTTCGTCATTACTATAAAAGGCAGTTCGCGAGAGATTTGAGCAAATCCGCATGTGTCTGGCACAGCCCCCAAAAGGTAAATTCTCAGAAACTGTGAATTGGGGTTCTTGAGGGTGCAAATGACGATGAGCATACTCCCTTTTCCATTTTCTAGATAATGTAAGGTCAAAATCAGTTTTTGCGTGATCTAGGTACTCGATTTATTTAAAAATTAAACCATTATTGTTCCAGGACTTGATTTTGACGTCTGTCTACTTATTTTTTGGATGATTTGTAATAATTGTTTTCAAAAATAAAAATTTTCGTAGACACGAAAGAATGTTTGTTCATGTCCATAGATCGCTCCGGAATGAAGAGAGGATTTAAAATCTGTGTTTGCGAGCTCAAAATGGCATCACATCTCCGAGAAAATCTACTTACTGTCTATCTGAACTGTAAGTAAATTCTGCCAACATTCTCTTATTTTGATCTACCTCGAGTATCTTCCCCGAAACGTCCAAATCAATAGATCAAAGACCCCGAGGAAGGTGAGAGAAAGGTGGAAGGGAGAGGAGATAGAGGAACGAGAGGAGGAACGAGACAGGTCAAACGGACGAGACTCGAGGTAGCCCAAAGGATGAAGTCAACAAGGGGATCAGAAGGGGAGGACTACAGAATTTACTTACAGGCCATCTACACTGTAAGCTGATTTTCTCGGAAGTGGGATGCGGTATGGAGCTCGCAAATACAGACTTAAAATCTTCTCTTCATTCCAGATTGATCTATTTGGATGGAGCCATACTGGCGTAATTTATTCTAAATCTTTCTAAATTAAGAAAAAAAATGTGCTTGACTCTCGCAAGCGGCCTCATATTATTTTGATTCAAAAGTTACTGAAGTGTCCCAATACTTGTGCGCGCGAATGTATCTCTCGCAACGTCGTCGCGTCAATGCGAATCTCAGAAGTCATCTACGGATTGTTCAGCTCGTCCACAGCACGCCGGATGATCTTCTCCCTCTCTTCCACCTCAAATTGTCATATATTCTCAGCTATCCTAATCAGTTATGTTTCATGAGATCTCAATTTTGCGGCAGAAAAGAGGAAGTTCTTATGCTTGTCTGTTTGATGTTTCTATCCAAAGCGATCACTTCAATTCACCAGAAAAATGGGTTTCTTAAAAGATCAAGCGGGAATGTGGGAACATACCTTAGCTTCTCTCTGTTGGAGCCCCTCCTCCTTTGCTTTCTGGTCATCTATTTGAAGGTTGAGTCTCAACCTCTCTTCTTTTAATTGCCTCTTGCTTTCATGCGCCTTTCGCTCAGCCGCAGCCACCTTAAGAAGTGTTGAAAACATAGAATTATCCGAATGTACGATTACTGCGGTGCAATACATGCAGTGTAAGCAAACCTTGTTCTCTCTTGCTTCCAAATTTGCTTGCGAGTCTTCGAATTTTTCTATCTCGACTGCCATCTTAGAAAGGTACTTCTGCATCAAATCTTCCACCTTGGAAAAAGTAGTTCAATTGAAGGAGCCAACATTTTTTGAGTCTTAAATTATAAGGTACATATTAATATTTTACCTCGTCCTCCCGCTGTTTCACAGCATTTTCTCTGCCAATAACGTCCGTCTCCTTCTTTTCAAATTTGAGAGCTTCTTCATCCAAAAACTCTTCTCTCTCTTTAACAGCTTTCTCCCTCTCAAAGGCCTGCAATATTTCAGAAAGCCTTGTGGACTTGTGTTATGTGATAATATTACCTTAATATCTCTCTCATCCAAATCATTCTCGAGTTCCTTCAGCGTTATATCTTTTTCATTCAGTTCCTGCTGCTTTTTCGCCTGCTCTTCCTCCTAAATTTTTTAAACTTCAACATCATTAAATTCTTTAAGAGTCTTCGAACAATTTTCAACTGCTAAATAAATGTCAACTTGACTTGATGATTTATGAATCAAGCACCTTCTTAGCGGATTCTCTCTCCCTCTTCTCTTGTTCCGCTACCATCGTACTAACTTCATTCCTCGTCTCCTTCAATTGTGTAATCTCTTCATTCATCGCCCTTCTGTTCTCGCGAATCTAAATATGGAATGTGAGTGAAATCACTGCGACAAATTACTCACCTTACGCCCGATCTCCTCTTTTTTCATACTTTCAACAGTCAGGTCTTCGTTCCACTTATACAATCGGTGTTCTTCATTTCGCAGCTCATATTCCCTCTGCGTATCCTGAATATTCTATTTTACAATATTGAAAAATTGAATCTGCTCCTCTCAATTAAATGTGTAACCGTTTGAATACCGACCTCAAATATGTGAAGTTGAATTTTTTTATACACTGGACATAAAGCTCAAAAGTAAGAGGGAACGTAATTAGTATAATTAGTCACCTCCTCCTGTTTCACTTTCATTTTTCGCTCCATCTCTTTCGCTTTATTAATTATCTTAATTGCCTCCTTCTTCTCTTCATTCATCTTTCTTCTCTCCTCGATAATCTTAATGTTTAAAGTCTGCTAGTAATTGCCGTACAAATCGGAATTTTACCAGTTCGTTTTCTTTTTTCAGTTGACGTTGCCATTCTCTCAGTTCCTCGAAGGTCATTGTTCTCTCCTCTTCTTCGTTATCGACCTCTTTGCGTTCGCTGGGTGTAATCATGGAGGTATTCTTTATAGTCTCTCGAGCATTGCCTGAAACGAGTTGGTTTTCAAATAGTTTCGTTTGAGATTGTAAAGGTATTTTGGAATTGTATTTTTGTTGATTAACAACCTACTTTGAGCGTTGGATCGATCAGTCGAGTCGGTCGACGAACTTCTAGACGCTGAAGTCCTTCGTCTCTTTGCGATGGATACTCTCGGAGATCCTGCATTTTGTTTGTTGAACTTCTTGAGTGTCAACTATTGTCAACCATTTTTTGCACTTGAACTTTTTCCCTCTTTTTTCAATATTGTCTTACTGCCCTATCTCATTCATTGAAATGTAATGCAATCTCCAATGTAATACAATAACCCACCCTCTCGCTTCCTCGACTCGTGGATCGTTCCTCGTCTGCTCCTTTCGTCTTGTTCATCAGTCTCGGGTCTTTCCTCTTCTTCCTCTTCTTCCTCTCCTTCTTCTTCTCCTTCTTTCTCTCTTTCCTCTTCTTCTCCTTCCTTCTCTCCTTCTCCTTCTTCTCCTTCATTCTCTCCATCTCCTTCTTCCCCTTCCTTCTCTCCATTTTCTTCTTCTCCTTCCCTCTCTCCTTCTTCTTCTTCTCCTTCCTTCTCTCCTTTTTCTTCTTCTCTTTCCTTCTCTCCTTTTTCTTCTTCTCTTCCCTTCTCTCCTTCTTCTTCTTCTCCTTCCAAATCTTCCATTTCTTCCTGGTCTGCCTTTTCCTTTTCTTCTTTCTCTCTTTCAGCTATCTTGGCGTGATCCCATCCGAAAGTGATCGAGCGATCCATAAATTCACCCAATGGCTGGACTTCGCGCAATTCCTGTAATAGAGCTTCCGTTGATTCCCAATTTAGTCTTTTTATCTCATATTTACGTCAACTCAAATTGCGTGTGACGGTGAATAAAAACCACTCAGTTTCCAAGCTCTTCCCTCAGTGACCAAATGTATTTTCTAAAGTCTGGATCCTAAAATTGAAATTTTCGTCAAATTTCCGGTGCAATTAGCTCGATCATCGTCTACTAATAACGCTTATACTATGACAAGCGAAAGCTCAGTGATTAGACTATTTAGGATTTTGGTGAAGCATGATTACAATGAAGAACTACTTACGGCGACGCGCTCCGCCACAACCTTCAGTTGTTTCACCACATCGCGGGCGTCGAGCTCGTTATCATCTTCCTGCTCCTGGAAATTGTTGATTCATTAGTTGCATTGTTCACCCTACGAACTCAGCAAAGCTAAGTTCTTCTCTTCCTATAACATTTAACCATCAACTGCAACCGTTCATAAATGTATTCAGCTCTTTGTCACCTTCGTGATCCGTCCGAGTGCGATCCAGTCCTTCAGGTGCTTCACGAGTGCAAGAGCGTCCTGGATGCGACGATCGGGGATGACATTGCCTTTCTCTGCAATTGAGCAAGATTACTATTGCTTTATGTAGCATTATGATCACACTAATCGTTTTCGCAATTCACGACAGAAACTCATGTTTCAGTGTTAGCAGTCGTTTCGAACAAAACATAGCGTACCGCTCAGTTCCTCCGTTAACACCTGGGCTGTGCGCAGCATAACGATCTCGAGGAAGGGGAACTGATATGTAACGTGCTTCGTTTTGAGATCGTTCACTTTGAAGCGCAGCTCCATAGCATGGATTCTTAAAAAAAATGCATTAAAATTATAGTCTAATCAACAAATCTATTTCAAGAGAAAAAAAGTATTGTAATTGTTAATTCCTTCTCTTTTTTAGTCGTAAAACAAGAAGAAAATGGCCTTTTTCCTACGAAAAGACAAGCGAAAGAAAGCACTCACTCGCACTGGAGGGCGATGTCGTGCATGGTGAGGAAGTTGCCACTGAAGGCGATCGTCTCCTCCTTCGTCCAGACTGCGTGGATCCAGCCGGACGGAAGGAACAGCGTCTCACCCTCCTTCACCACGACCTTAACGAGATTGGCATTAGGCTCAGGATCATCAGGATTGAGCCTTAAGGTTCTCACCCTGTAGATCTCCTCTCCGAATTGGTCTGCGATGAAGGTGCTCTTCTTATTTGCTGAGGTCTCGTACCGCTGAAATTCAGTGTTTTGAATTTAACGAATATTCTATCGTGAGCATCCCATTTTTCTTTAATCGATGTTATTCCTCGAGATTAAAAAAATCAAATTTAAGAAATCAGAAACCTGGAAAATATCAAGATTCCTCTTTGTTGGCGGAGCGACGTAGAAAACTTTCTCGCCCTGAAAAACATTGTGCTTCTTGTGCTTTCGAACACTTTCGAGACTATAGACCGATGCTGGTGCGCAATTGTCACTCTATGCTAGTCCCGGAAGTCCCGGAATCACAACGTGCACATGAAACCAGACACTCCAAAGTCTACTTAACATTCGCACTGTACGATGCTCCTCGACAGATCGGAAGACTCACCTTGAACACATAGAACCACACGCTGGCTCCGCCGAAATCGATGTGAAACCCAGTGAACGAGTTTCGCATACTGAGGAGACAATACATCTCCACCCTCGGGCGGTATTTGGCATATCGTCGCTTCTTACCGATTCCGCGGTTCTTGTTGCCTGAAACTTTTCAAATGAAGTTGTGTACATTTTCTTTCTTTCTGAGTTTAACTGTTGTCTAAACCCGATTACCTTTCAGCTCAGACTCATCGACTTTTCTGTGCGGGAAGAAGCGCTCCTCGAGACTCTGTTCTTTGTAGAGCCTCGGCGGAGAGATCGAATCGCCCAACCTGTAAGAATGAGCATACTTTTCAAGTATTATTATGAATTCAATAAATATGTAATAATTCTATGTAGATATTTCAAGCCCAACAGTTTTCGAGCAGTTTTGAAATGCATCATGATACTTTGACTTTTTGATGAATTCAATATTATACTTAGATGGATACGTAAAAAATAAAACTCACTTGGTCTCGCCGATTTCAATCGATAGAATATTGAACACTCCTTTCTTTTTGTTGAAAAGATCCCTAAAAATTGAGTTTAGCTAGTAATTGTAGGTTCAGGATTTAAGTGAGTGGAAAAGACTCCGATCACATTTGAACGAGTAATCGACAGACGTGTAGTGTTTGTGAAATAATTATTTTGTGCAGAAGAACAGAAGTAAATAGCAGTGACTAACTGGTAATCTTCGAGCGACATAACGCTGGTTCTCTGTATCGACGAATTTATTACATACACATTCCTCTTTGTCGAATCTGCAATTTCTAGATTGGTTATATGTATATAAAATGGGCTCGAGTTCAGCAACACGTGTTTCGTTATCGTATTGAGGTTCCCTCCGCGCCGTTAGATCCCCAACCACTTTGTATACGATTTTATGCATTAACCGAACAACATTGTCATTCTTAGCTGTTCTACACACTCCATAGTCACGATACCATACCTTTCCTCAGTGTGCCGATAATCGAATTGAAATCTTCTTTTTTGCTAACCATGTCCATTTTGAGGCCCTCTGAACTCTTAACAACGATCGCCTGAACAAAGACTTTTTGTTTTTAAAATAAGAATAATTAGTCTTCGTGAACAGTGACTTTTATCAGCTTTTGCGCATAGTGAGAAAATCTTAGTTAAGAAAATCCTCTAGTTTTGTGCTTCTATCTAACTTTAAAGACAACTCACGAAGCGGCACGGCTCATTGATATCGTATAGCCTGTGCAGCTCGTCGCCATTTTTGAATTCACGAATTCCGTAGCCATCTTTGGACGGATTATCGGGGGTGGGTCTGAAACAATGCATGAGTTTCAGTTTCGATATTGTCTCTCATCGCCAATACAGGTGGCTGAATTGGAACGAGATATTCAAGCGATTTTTTTCTCGAAAGGTTATCACTCAAATGGTCTTACATTCCACTGTTCCCCTACTACTCGTAATGCTCACATTCTATTTCTGCCGATCCTCTTGTCCTCGTTGGGCAATACGAATTGAGTCCACCATGCCGAACCGACAAGCTTCGACTCTTCCTTATTCTTCACTCTCTCTGGCTTCTTCTCTTCTACTTTCTCTCCTTTCTCCTTCTGCTCAGCCAGCTCTTTCACACGCTTGCTCGATCTCCGTTCCTCTTCAACTGGTTCCATCTCTGCTTCCCGTTCCTCTGTCATTTCCTCTTGCTCTGGCTGATTCGGTCGACAATATCGACACACGAATGTCCTTACGACCTTGTGCACCTTGCCTTGAGCAATTTTTGCACATCTGCAATGAGCAAATCAGTTTGCTTCGATCTCAGTGGTGGTTCACTGTAAGCGTTTCATAGGGCCATGGTAGCGTAGATGTAGAGTAGACACAAAAGTTAGTTCTAAAGTAGTTTAACTACTACGGAAGAATGGACCGTAATCATGCATGCCTAACTAAGTTGTGTCGTATCTCAGCGGCATTATAGTAAGCCTATTGTTTACCGTATTCCGCTACCGTAGCCCTTTTGGAAACAAATACGGCACTTGTCTAGTTCTCCGGAAGAATTGTTGAGTTTCACTCATTCCTAATAAGATTTTTCCAAGCGCAGGGTTGGTGGTCGGGGGTGGATGGAGGTTAGACACTCTTCCGGAGAACTAGACAAGTACCACAAATACGATATGGCTTACCCCCTATGGAAACCGCTTGTGCACTGCACGCAGTGGATCGCGATATACAATGGATCCCTGCCGCGGGATGGCTCGCTCCGAAGGGGTGCCGTGTACCTTGATAAATTAATGATTATTGAATAATTCCCTAGTGCATTTCTCTAATTTGTACCTCTTTAAAATTTACTTATGTTTTTAAATAACGCGAACTACATAGGAACGAAGTGGAGATTCGAAACTGGCCCTCCATTTAAAAATGATCGAAAGAAAGATCACGGTAGCTTGGGTTACGGTATCATGTCAGCTTTATCGACCATAGATCTAATTTGTTTCTCAATCTTTGGAAAAAAAAGTCAGTTCCCGATTCCAGCCCTTCGAAAATTCGGGTTTTTCGGGTTTTTTTGTTCAAAGAGAAGTGCCATACATTGAATGGTCGACGTCGCATTCTCGGCACTTGCCGGTGATCGGGTCATCGTCGCGCTCTTCCTCTCCGTCGCGACGACACGACGCGCACTTGAACACCGCGCGACGGCGATCAGCCTCCGGCTGAGAGAGGCCCACGCAACTGGAATGATGCGAATTCCTCCATTCTTTTTTTTTTCCGTATGGTTACGGTAGGGTTACGGTAGCCGATTTACACAGAGGCGGTGGTATATATGGTTGAAATTTGAAGTTTAAGCTAATTCAGCTTCCCGAACAAGGAAGAAAGGGGAAAATTGCTGTGTAACATCTACCGATTGCTGCCCTGTTCCTACCCGCCGAACAAAAGTTCTGTAGCCAAAACATCATCATTACCTCAAGTGTGTCGTGTCATTTTATTGTGACATAACTCAAATATCCGCTACCGTAACACTATCGTAAGAATAATTGTCTTACCTCGCATGGAAGCCGCTGCGGCATTTTCTGCAGTGAATGTAGATTTCAGTGCACTTTCTTCCCTTCGCGTTCTCGGGTCGAGCCTCGCGGCGCTCGGCATACCTTGAATTGGTAAGTTATCGCTTATTGATTAACTTCACATGGTGACATTTCATGAATGGATAATTTTGGCATGTATGTATGCCGAGGGCTAGAATCTGTTTTTAGAGTTTTCGAAGGTTTTTTTGGAATTTGAAGTCACGAAATTCGATAATATACGATCTCGTATTTAACCATATATCGCGAAAGAATCGAGCAGATCTGGCACAACTCGAAAATGTCGATTAGTTGAAACATTGTCATTTGGGTTTTTTGAAGGTACTAAAGTTAATAGGAATATTCAATTTGCATTTTTGAGAGTTGTTGGCTACAGATGGCTACAGATCAGTTTCCCCCGTGTAAACCGTTCCACAAAATTCGATCTATGCCTGAAGCATAGCCCACTTTCGCCTCGACGAAATAAAAATAATAAAAATATTTCACGAATTTTTAAATAGTCTATAGTGATCAGCATCAAATTTCAGCCTGTGAGCCACACTTGCTCAATTTTAGCGATAATATGGAACTGTTTACACGGAGGAAACTGATTTCGAAGTGACGCCGCCTGGAGCACCGACAGCCGAAAATTTTAATATAAGATGTTTATCGTTTTTAAGTACCCTCAAGAACCTCAAATGACAATTTTGAAGGGCATCGGCATTTTTGAGCTGTGCCAGCCTTCTCTCGATTCTTAAAGTTCCCCTCCACACACTTTTTACCCCACTTTTTATTCGATTTTGTGATTTAAACGAGTGCCAATTTCTTGTAAACGAAGAAACAAAATCATAGAAATGAGTTTGAAGCCCGTGGCGATTTTTCAATGTTGATTTCCTCTTCCAGGGATAAGGTAGATACGGTAATTGGAGGCTGTCGATCGCGATTTGCATAGGGAGAGGGAGGCCGATCAGACTACACACGCGCTCTGCTTCTCTGTGATCTCTCGCTTTCGCACACACTCTCTTCTTGGGAAATCGTTTTCAATGTTGACAGGAGCCGATCGAGAGAGAAGAGGTCATTGATCTACCCTATTCCCCTTCCCTTTCATCATTGCGCGCGAGTTTGAAAATAATGAGCGTGTGGAGGGGAACTTTAAAAGCTTGATATGCAAAATCCCGAGCAAGGATTCAAACAGCACTTCTTCCTCTGCAAGCATGTCTATTTATCGTTTTGTAACTCGTGGAAGGAAACAAGAGCGAATATTTTTTTACTTTATTCAATGTGCAGCTGCCATATTATTATGACTAGACCGATTTTTAAATTTCTTGTTTCCTTTTTCCTTCGATCTATAAGAATGCGCATGATGACCAATCCTCCCCTCACTTTACTTTTTTTCCCTGGGAGATGCGGATGACCGGATAGGAAGATTTGGCTAATATAAACCCCTTATGTAATCGACCATGGCGCACATTTTTCATGTTGGCACTTTTTCGATCTTTTTCGATTTCATGTTGACACTTTTTTTCTTTTTCGAGGTGCTGTAGGAGTGACTTGGCCAAAATTTGGACGATTCCGACCAGAATTCGCAGACTTACAGTTCTTTTTGGAGTGAAAACGCGTGTTTTTGGGACGGAAACGGGTCGTATTGTTTAGATTTCAACGGGGAAAGTTGAGGGGATCAATAATTTAAATAGATCATGATATTGTATTATAGCTCAGTAGGTTGGGGGTCGGCCTAGTGTGCAAAAGGTTGGGGGTTCGACTTCCACTCGAGGAAAACTTGTTTTGCCTCTTTCGAATCGTTGAAGAATGATCCCCAAAGTGGTCCAGAAGTATCTTACTGTAGCCCCCGAGTACGGTAACCCCCAAACCCGGCGCTCCTAGCACGCAAACCCAACTCGGCTAGAAACATGCAAAAAAAAAATCTGGAAAATCGCAACGGTCGGCTGGTCAAAAATTACAGAAGAAGTAAAAGCACACTATTATTTTTGTCAAGTTCAGTTAAGAAGTAAGTGAGGCCCACCGGGTGCGAAAATTCCGCACAGATCAAAAGGAAAGGCCGATATATGCAAACATGAGATTTGTCTTCTCTGACTATCATCTTACCCCATTGGGACTCTAAGCGCCAAATACGAAACCATGAGGACAATTTTGAGCTACATCTCCTCTCCTGCGTACTGTTTTTGCTTTAAATCTCTAGATCTCAACCTAGACTAAAATTCGAACAGTCCAAATTACTCACGAGCCGTGGTGCGGGTGGTCGACGTCGCATGCGCGACACTTGTCCATAATCGCGTTCATTTCTGCTGCAGACAGAGCTGCTGCAGGTGCTGTTGCTGCAGCTGCCGCCGGTGCTGATGGTGGTGCACGCGCTTCGGCTGCTGCAGAAGTAGAAGGCCGATCGTCCATATTCGAGTCTCCGTCGTCCGAGAACGAGTTGAATCGAATGATGAACGCTGCAATCAATCCAGTGAATGCAAGGTAAAGTGATGATGTGAACATAGGAATACAGGAGAACATGAACGACACTACTAACACGCCAATCATTTACAGAATAACTGCACAAGTGGAGAAAATATTATTAAAAAATATTACCGTTATCAAAATCGCTGGAATGGCCTTGGTTTTGCGGAGAGTTCGGCACATTTGATTCAAAAATATCTCCAAGGAATAATTTTGATATTTTTACCACTACAAAAGCTAGTAATTAAAAAAGTTACACCTCGAAACAAAAATATTAGGTTTCGAGGTGTAACTTGCTTGAGAATAGATGAAATTCAAAACCCTTTTTAATTTAAAAATAACTTTATTGCGCGGTACCCAAATACAAACTTTTCCAAAGATCAAAGCTCAACTTTTTGAGAAAAATGATTTCTAGAGGTCATGCTGACCAAGTTTAAGCATAATGTGGCTATTTTGAGCCAACTGTGCCGTCCCACCATCGTTGCGTCCTCCGTTCTTATGGAGAACGCGGAATGGAAAAAAAATTGCTATCTATGACCAAAATACGACTATGAGTAAGCTCACACGGGTGAATCACCTGGCCAGACAAAAGGCTCCATCTGATTTTAAAGCCTCCCTCTTCCTCTTCCCATATATTAATCCCCTCTCTGTTGGAGGTTTTGCCAGAATCAGCCAATATTCGTTCGAAAGCAGCGTCCAAATATGAGTAGAATCCACCAATATACATCGGCACGACGCCGGAGAGCTCGATTTTCACATAAGGGTCCCATTATGTGAAAAAAAATTTCGGCATACCCTGGCAAGCCATCACATTCGTTTCGAGATCAGTTGAGCGGTCTCTCATTGCACTCAAACGGCTTCTTCGTGACATCTCAAAGCCCACAGGGTGCGACGTATGACCAAAGAGTAGGAGGTATGCTAGATCAAAGGCGGCAACCGGAGAGCATTTGGAAAGGGTGGTGGATTTTCCCGATTATTTCGTCTGAGAGTAGAAATATTGAAAAAATGACTATAAATAGATAGATGCCTTTTCACGACTCCTTTGAAAATAAAATGGGCTTTTTTCTCTCGTATTTTCGGTCGTCTGTGCGGAACCCATGTTAGTGACGGAATCGACCCAAGTCCCATATCAAATCACAACCACAGGCACGTGACCTCTGATTGTTGGCTACCGAAATCTACTGTACTCCTACCGTAACCCATAGCACCCCACCGGTGGACCGGTCATCTGTGCGGAACTTATGTTAGTGACGGAATCGACCGGAGTTCCATATCACATCATGACCAAAGTACCTTTACCTCCCATATTTGACTACCGTAATCCACCGTACTCCTACCGTAATCCTACAGTACCCTCGTTTATGGGATTTTTCATCATATTCACCGCCCATCACCTTCAATCGATCATGCAATAATCATACAGTAACCTACAGCACTCATGCTACCGTATCCGCGGTCGCGAACTGACTTTTTTTTACTCATTTTTCATTTAAAAAATCCGTTCTTTGAGGGTTCATGTCTAGCTCGTCGAGAGGATCAATTTCGTAAGTACAGTACTTCGAAATACCGTAATCCTATTGTATCCCTGTTTGAACCAAATGGGTATTTCGATTACTCATTCAGCTTGCAGATCCTCAAAAAATCTAGAAAGCTCCAAACACTTATTCAGTGCTTCAGCTATTTTTTTAAGATTCAAATCAGCCTTGCAGACCTTCAGAAAAATTTGGAAAGCTTCTTATAAATATTCCAGACTCTAAATAATCCGGCAGATCCTCAAAAAATCTAGTGAGAGGGTCTGCAGGATTATTTAGAGTCTGGAATATTTATAAGAAGCTTTCTCGATTTTTCTGAAGGCATGCAAAACTGATTGAAACCTTGAAAAATGAGATGAAGCACTGAATAAGTGATTGGAGCTTTCTAGATTTTTTTAGGGTCTCCAAGCTGAATGATTGATCGAAATAACCTAGTTGGCCCAAATAGGGATACGGTAGGATAACGGTATTTCGAAGTACAGTATTTACAAAATTGTTGCTCTCGACGAGCTAGACATGAACCCTCAAAGAAAGGATTTTTTAAATGCAAAATTGAAAAAAGTCAGTTCGCGATTCGCAACCGCGGATATGGCAACCGGGGTACGGTAGGTTACTGCTTGATTCATTACAGTATCATTTAAGGTGTTGGGCGCAAAAGATTTAAGGTGTTGGGCGCAAAAAAACGTTTTTTAAAAAGACCGGCCCCAACCCGTGATACTGTAGGATTACGGTACGAGTACGGTGGTTTACGGTAGTCAAATATGGGAGGTCGAGGTACTGTGGTCATGATGTGGTATGGGACTCCGGTCGATTCCGTCACTAACATGGGTTCCGCACAGACGACCGAAATTACGAGAGAAAAAAACCCATTTTATTTTCAAAGGAGTCGTGAAAAGCCATCTATTTATAATCACTTTTTCAGTATTTCTACTCTCAGACGAGATAATCGGGAAAATGCAAGCATCAAACCGCTCTTTCGAAACGTTCTCCGGTTGCCGTCTTTGATCTAGCTACCGCCTACTCTTTGGTCATACTCTGCACCCTGTGGGCATTGACATGTCACGAAGAAGCCGTTTGAGTACAAAGCGATGCCGCTCAACAGATCTCGAAACGAATGTGATGGCTTGCCAGGGTGGGCTCAGCTATAGGCTATCGAAAACAGGCAAAAAAATGGGGAAAGGCTCAGGTGAGTTTCCTCGGATCCTGACCAATCCCGTGAAAAGTTAAATGAAAAGAGCGATGAAAAATCGCAGCAGATTCGTGTCTGCTTCGTATCATACGCGCACGGAGGCGTATCAGCGGCGGAAGGCAAGGCACAACCCGACTGGTAAGAGAATATCTCGATCTAGAACGTGCCAGACAAACATGATACCCGCTGGGTAAAGGATAACTTGGGGAGAGCTCCAGGGTGCGAAAGAGTGAATGACTGGCGTATGAGCAGTGCGGGATAGGCGAGTGATTTGGCGGGAGAAGAGGGACGCGCTCTCCACTGATCACACACTCTCTCGCTCTCACTTCCTTAACAGACGTCGAACAACTGTTTTCGCTCCGCCCACTCTCGACCAGCCCTCACTCGGTCATTGGTCAGCTCAAGTGTACACGTTGGCTATTCACGCATCGAGATACCACTGGCGATGAGAGAGTAGGTAGGAGAGCAAAGGCCTAATGATTCGATAAGATAAGATTAGATATCGATGTGATGATGAACAACTGGGACTTTGCGCGGTTGTGCACATTAGCACCTTCTGTGGTCATTATTCGCACCCTGTGGGCCAAGGCTTGCCGAGTGCGAGATGAGAGTATAAAGAGAGACCGCTCAACGGTTTCAAAGTGTTTCGAATTTACGAATGCTCATATTTCGATCACATCTTTCCGATGACAATGAAACTGTTGATGAATGGAATTTTTTAGCGGCTTCGAACTGCCAAACACCGGCTCACATTCCGTCCTCCTCCCCTTCTCCCACCCCTCTATCAACTCATCCACTTCGCAGGTTCAAGTCTGCACGCCATGGAGTAAAAACGATGCATACTGCACATGCTAGGTCAATAATGCGTCCCCTCTGGTTGCGAGATTAGCAGATCCACTCCTTGCTCACTTGTCACTCGAATAAGACCAATTAATCCCTCCATCCAGTGGGGATCCAGTCCATATTAGCACCTTCTTTGATCATACTTCACACCCTGTGGGCCCTGGTCTGTCGAGTATGAGATTAGAGTTCTGAGAGAGGCCGCTCATCTGCTCCCGAGATGAATGAAATTGCTTGCCACTGGCTGCTAGTAATGATTGTAGATCTAGATCTCTTATTGGTCTCTTGGACTCAACGATTACCAACTCAAAATAATTGACGAATATGATGAACGAAGCGAAAATTCTCAATCATTCCCTATGAAAAGAATCTCATATCAATTTCCTGAATATCTCATGTTCTCAATCTACGCGGCATACATCAAATCTTGCATTCTAAAGCTATCTTTGTCCATTTTTCACCACGTAGTCCGGCGAGAATGTCTTTGAGAATTGAGACAATTGCATTTGCAGCAACGTTGGTTCTCTCCGACTCTCAGTCATTCTTTATCCGTCTCTCTCACTTTCGTCCCCCGATTGTTGCCGAATCCGCTCACATTGTTAGCCAGATTGCACTCGACCGAACTAGTGGACCTCGTTTGAGGGGAGACGAGAAGATTGGTTTCGGTATCTCCCCCTCAGTCTGAGAGAGATGAGTAAGACTGAAGGAGGAGTAGTCGCGGCTGAACAGAGAAAATGAGAGGCCTAATCTAATCTATGCCTGGACTTCGTCTCCTCCCGACTCGAGTCAGGCTAACCGAAAAATAAAGGGTGAGATGAATGCATGGGAGATTGAGAAGCCTGTCATCGAAGTCACTCGCCATGCTTCTTTCCCACTTTGGCACCTTGTTGTTTCCTGTATACACCTTCGCCTAAGTCAAACCTAGCATTCTCATCGCAAGTGAAACAACCATCCATCAATGAGCGATGTCCTCACTTTATGGGAGGTAGTTGCATTCGAAACATGAGCACCGCTCCTTCTCGTGTTTCCATTTGGCCAAATTGTCCCGAGGCCAGGTCGGATGTGCGCCTCTCTCCATTTCACTCTCTCTCTCGCTCTGTCTGACCTACGAGAGATCGCGCAGTTTTGATAGAGCCATCCTTTTCCGCCTTTTCCTCCTCCTCCTCCTCAAATTAGCGGCTACTTTCCGGCCCCGGCGCTGCCTCATTTCCCGGCTTCCGAGCAAACAGTAGAACGTTTTCGCCTCTTCACGCCTCTCGTTTCCCATTGGGAAAAGCTCACGTATTTCGATTTCGGATTCCTTTGGTGAACTGGCTTCTAGACTACGATGAATGCCCAGAAGTTCTTGATGGAGCTAGTTACCGCACTGCTGTTCTGCCAATTAAGTGACCGCCCACTCGATTTTTTCACGCAATGTGTGCGGAAGTTACCCAGTTTCTGGCGTAGTTGCAGAAAAAATGGAGTTCCCCGAAAGAACAGTTGTGTTTCACTCCTTCTAAAAATATAAGGTTAGTGGGTGGGGTATGGATGGCGAATAGGCATTCTCTGTAGTTCTCAACGCTTATGTCATGCGAGTACTTCGAATAGAGAATGCGGTCTCAGACTGACCATCCTTACAATCTGTCCATGCGTGTGATTAGATCAGACTCTTCTCTCTTTCTCTAATTCGGGCCGGGTCGCACCCAATTATGGCCCGAATCCTGCATCCCAACGTCATTGTCGCGTCCCGAACTGCGACTGGACTTGTCCCCTCACTCCACTCTCAGCTTTCGATGGTCTGATTCCAGCAATGCGTCTCCACTTTGCATCCTCTCTTGACCTCTCTAACGAGTGAGAAAGCATGAAGAGTCGAGAGTAGTGGGTCATTACCCTCTTCTCTCTCTGTTCCTTGTGTCCATTCTTCGATCAGACAGAGAGAAAGAGCAGGCAAAAAGAAGAGAGTCAGGCTTCTACTCCAGCTTCTCCAAGCCTCGGAGAGTTATGTGAGATTAGGACGCGAATCTATCGTTTGTCTTCTTCTGTCTGACTTTCCTTCCCCATCTTGGTCCCTTTCTCGAAGGAAGGGCTGGCGAGTCATTGTTTCTCCGCTGCGGCACAATCGGCTTCTTATGTAAACCTTCTTTATTATTTAATAATAGCATCTCGTTTCCTTTTGGTTCTATTTCAGATGTTCAGTGCACATTATTTTTTCGGCTTATATATATCAAATCCTCTCGTCTTCACTGGTTTCAATTAGTACTTGTCCTCCTATTCTGCCCATCTAGTGCCTTCTCCCCTTGTCTCCCTGAACTGCTCTTCCCATTCCTCTTGTATGCTCACGAATGAGCGCATCGGAAACGGACCGGAACGAAATTCGCCGGGGCGACGGGGGAGAAAGACTGACGGCCTGCGCCACCCCTCCCCGCTCATCTCTCAAATTACAATAGATTCTCTCCCCCTTTTCTTCATTTTCACTCAGTTTTCAGCCGACGTTTCTGTACGCACAATATTGGATCCCCTCCACCACCACAACCGTAATCCCTAGAATGCGGGGGGAAGCTCATATATAAGCTTCTCGGCCGAGTTTGTTCGTATTTTCGCTGCCCGAATGAGAGATCGGGACGCGATTTTGTTGCCGTGATCGCCCAAATATCGCCCCAGGCTATATTCAAAGAGCAAAAATAAGAAGGAAGAGGGAAGAAACGAGAACGAAAGGCTGTAGAAGAAGAAGAAGAAGAGAGTAAGGAAGAATTAGTAGAGGGAGGAGATCCTACTCATATTCATATTCGGTTCACTTTTCGTCTCCGCGCTTCGTTTCGTCTTCTTCTCATTTCGCATTGCGATTCTCTCTCTTGATTGAAGCGTGCCGCTTCAGGTCACACACTGAGAAGAGGAGAAGATTCATGTCGTCATTCCACTTTAATGTTCTCCCTCTCTCGATATTATGTGTGCTCGGGTTCAATAGCTCAAGATGAGGACGGGTTGCATATCCTTCACACACCGCTTCAATAGATCTAAGCAAATTATCACGCAAACTCTAGTTCGATGTCGGTTTCTATTATAGGATATCCTTCCCGGTGCGTGCTTTCATGTCTCGAATCGTGAAATGGTTCGATGCTTGGTCGTCTCCTATCTCCATCCGGAGATAGAAACGTTCCGCCTGTTTTCCGCTTGGGAAGAAGAAGGGGCAATACCGAAGAGGAGAAGAGGAGGGAACGGGGAGAGTAGATGAGTCGAGATAGGCTTTCTATTACCTTAGATTTCATTGTGAGTCGACCAAGACGGAAACAGGGCCGTTTGAGACCGTTCACTGTCCATTTCCCTCTACTTTATACTACTTTTCGCCCTTTCAACGTGCCTGTTTGGTTGCGCGACGTCGGCCAAAGATTAGAGCTCGATCGGGGAATGAAGTTATTTTGCCACTCTCGCTTTTGTGCCTGCCTGACTCAAGATTCCTCCTCTCTTCCCCGATGTCACAAGCAGTCGTTATTATCTCGACGCCGCACAGTTTTCCCCCTTCCTCCTTCCTACTCATTTCGCTCTCATCTCAGCGGTAGATCGAAACGAGTGACGTGCGCAAAGATTGGGATGTGCCTCGCCTTACTGACTGTTCCTTTCCCTCCTGTCTTCGAAGAAGGAATCTCTTTCAATTCGCATGCGTTCCAGTCTACAATAGTAGCCAGGGAGCATGGAAAGGGAGAGAGACAAATTCTCCCCGTAGAAGGATAAAAGGATAGAACGGCGCTCTTTGTGAGCGAGGACTGTTGAATATTTCTGTTCGTAAAGTTGTTCAATAATAGTCGAGTAGTCTTTTGTTTGAAGTCTTTCTGGACTAAATTGGGTGCTCATCTACTGTATTACATCCAAATGTCAGCCTTTATTCTACCAACTCTGCATTCTTCTTGCAAAAAATGGAAGTACACAGCTCTCTTTCCCCTCCATTATCACCGCTTTTGTTCCTCTCGTAACGAATCGGTCCCCGGAGCCTCGTACCAACATCCTAAGAAGGCGCTGCCCTCTCATTCTACTACCCCATTATTTGTCAATCCTCCGAATGACTACCGTGCCTTGTGCCTCTAAAAGGAGATATTCTCTGGATATCCAAAGGAATGCAACCTACGAATCATCGGGGACAGCTCTAATCCGAGTCGACACGAGACCTGATTAGAGTTGCAAGATCTCATCTATTCGTCTGCCCTTCAGAATGAAGGAATCACACTCCATATCCCTCATATTTTGCACGCAGCCTGCACTGTTTATATTCAATTTATTATTTTCTCCCCTCTAATATTGAGGGGAATAATCATATAGCAAATAAATCTGCAGAGAGCTAGTAGTTAGCTCAAGCAGTGTTCGATCTCAGCAAACACTCATTTATGAATGTGTCTTTTACTTTACTGGAACGTCCGCATTGCGTGATTCTCAAGTGGAATCATCCCTTATTTATGCTGTCTTCAGAGAATTCCGCACAAATCTGGGAGGTATCCTCTGGAACTCCCCTCCCTCTCTTATCCTCGGCTTAATCGTCTCTCTGAGGTCGTCGAGGCCATTCGGTTCTCATTCGCTCCTTCCCTATCCTCATTCGGCTTGTCTCTCTCGAAAAGCGTCCAATTCATTGTTCTTTATGCTTTTCCGAGCTTCATCCCCGTTTCAATTTCAATTTACACCGTCCCTTCTTCTATTTCTTCCCTCTCGATGAGAATCCGATAAAGCGGAGAACTAAATGTTAATAACGGGTCGGTTGAGGAAGCACTTCTCTTCCTCTCAGCATACACAGCTTCTCACTTCTTCCTCCCCTCTTGAAGCGGCGTCCGCGTTGCGAATCTCGGGGCTTCCCTCGAGATCCTTTCGCGCTTTCCCCCCGAAGCTGTAAACTGTATCCCCCACCTGCCTACCTTCCGACAAGTACGAGAAGTATCCCCACTTCCTGGCGTTCATAAAATATTCAGTCGCGAGATTCCGCAACTCTGCGTCCAGTATGTGCCTCCCTCCCCTTCCCTCTTCCCCTCCCTCCGCCCCTCCTCCTCCTCCCTCTCCTGCTCAACTCAACACTCCGCAACAGAATCCCCGTCGAGCGGGCCCCGCGTCCTCGTCCCATTCAAAGTGCTCATATGAGCATGAGCGAGATCCTCTCGCTATTCTCGGCCCATCGCCCAAACTCCAATCTCCAGCATCATCATTCTGTCTATCTCTTTCTATGCGAGAACTCCAGTCTCGTCCTTTTCTCCCTCTTTTCGTTGAAGATTAGCCAAACTATAATAGAGCACTCAGCCCCGCTAAAGGTCACCGGCAATCCCCACCCCTTTCTCGCGGCGCCTCCCCTATTCAAATAACACTCTCTGATGGTAAATGAGAAGGCCACGGCCGCTTCTTGTAATGGTGAGAGAGAGGGGAGAGGAGGCAGAGGGAAGTATTCAGTTTTCTCAGACGCAGCCATCATTACTTCCTCAAACTCTCTGCGAGATTAGTTCGCTCTGCTCTCAAGTCTGACGTCCTAGCGTGGTGGTGGACTTTGCATAAGCCCTCGATAAGCTATGGCCGCTCGTTCTTAGAGTTCTTTTCTTCTCGCCGCCTTTTCTTCGCAGTTTCTTATGTTGTAACTGTTGTCTGGCTCTCTCACTTTTGCGTGATCTCTAGCTCCCTGAACTACTCCTGTTGTTGACTTCGGTGTACAGGCACTTGACGACTTCTTCTTCTGTCCGACAGAGACTGTTTCTCGCCTTCTTCCCGCCTACCCGTTCCCTCCTTCTCGTGGCATGGAATGCACGCAACAGATCAACGAGAGCGAACTCGCCAAGTGTCTCCGACGAGGATGTAAGCTGATCTTATCATTCATTTTCAATTATATCACTCAACTCCTGCCGTTCTCTATGAAAAAAGTATTCCTTGCTAGACAGAAGAAGATCTTATCGACCTCATCTTACACATTCTATAGTTAAAACAGTCTCATTTGGAGAATAGAAAGACTGATCTTCAATCTTTTTCATCTTTGATCTCTCATAATTTCGAAATACCAAGGTTGGTACGACGTCTGCGAGGGCGAATGCGTCCTTGATGATGTCCATCGACTATCGACCGAACCAGAGTTGGAGGAGCAGATTTACGGAAAGGTGATCTTTGATCTTTGATCTTTAATCTTTGATCTTTGATCTTTGATCTTTGATCTTTGATCTTTTGTCTCTTATTGTAGAGAAAGACCATCAACCAAGAGTAGAATTGAGATATAAGAGATGTAAGAGATATACTGTATGTGTTGCAACCATCCGCTCTTACCCGCATTATACTTATTCTCAACGAATTCTTTCTGCACTAACTACTCGTCATGAGAACTACTAGAACTAAATCTCATTGTCTTGATCTTTTCATCTAATCTATCTTTGGTCTCTCATATTCCCCGAATTGTTGCATCCCTTGCACGGCCCTTCTCATCGCGCGTGAGAGGATTATGCACGCATCATTCGGAAATAGCTGGTGCTCAATCTTGGAAGAAATCTGCGTTCTCCCGCGCGCATCTTAAAGAGAGAAGGGAAGTGATGTATCCTCGAGAAGGAGCGGCGAGGAAGAGTGGGGAAGATTTGGAGATGAGGAGGAGAAGGAGGGAAATGAAAGATGCTTCCGTGTGCTAAAGAGTAGATGTTCGTGTGGGAATTAGTTGCGGCAATTCATCAGCCAGCAAACCGCTTCCTGAATCATTCCGAGGTCTGGATCGAAGGGGCGAATGTCCTTGCAAATTAGATGATGCACCCGTGAAAAATTCATTGAAATTGGAGAAGATGTGACACCAATCTAGGAAAAATTAATCCGTTTCAGATCTTCCCAATCCTTGTCATCTTTGTAATAGTCGCAAATGTGATGGTTGCGCTCGTTCTATCTAAACGGCACATGGTTACGCCGACCAATGTTGTGCTCAAGTGAGTTTCATTTCCTCCATACCCATTTCACATGCTCCATCTCTAATTCCTGCCCTGCAAAAGAGTGGGTGGAACGAAGAAGCGGAGACCAGTGCTCAAGTGACTTTGCGAGGGGTGCAAATCTCTCCCTTGCCTATTCTGTGAAAGCCGCTGCCTATTTTCCACCTGCTTTTCACCTGAAAAAAAACTTCGAAACTCTGAAGCAAACAGGAAAGGCTCTCTGCTGAATACTGCTAGTTAAGGGGGGACTGGGATTCCGAATTCTCTCCGTTTTGTACGCTCAATTCGCTGTCATACAAAGCGAAAGAGCGTGAGGAATGAAGAGAACGGCATCATTGGTTCCCACATGCTACAGATGTGATGGAGACGAAATGATTGATTGGTTGTGACTGCAGATACATGGCCATTGCGGACCTCTGTGTGGGACTGACGCCCCTGCCTTGGACGATGTTCTACTTTACATTCAGGTACTGTATAATCATCCCACATAATGTTATCGATGACTGGCATTTATCAGTATTAAGAAGATGACCAGAATTATTCCGAGAAAGGATTAGTTGACGATCAGATTGTGTAGAAGACCACACACTCTGATTAATCCGTGATACTTCATCCATTTCGAGAAGCAATTTCCTCCGTTTGTAGTTGTATAGCACCCCTTAGTCACCTGAGGCTGAAAAGGGGTCGATGATAACCATGTGTTTTGGGCTGCTTGAAACTAGTAATTGGGAGGGGGAAAGAGGCCGAGTAGCTGTGAATAAATGGGAGTGGCATCCTCTCCTCTCTCTCACTCAATCAAATCACATTACGCAATCGCATACACACATGATTTCTCGCCGTGTGCATTAGAGAAGAGAGAAAGGAGTGGATCTGATGATGAACATGACTAATGACATTCCGGATTGGGCAGAATGTGGAAATATGCGAGATTCGAAAGTCGGACTTGTCTGGAACTATCTAACATCATTGAATCAAAACTTCAAAGAGATTAGCGCTATCGAAACGTGAAAGATGTTGAAGCAACGACCTTTTCAGGAATTTCGAAAATACTCGGATGGAGCTCTGGTGGTGCTACGTGCAAAAGTACAGCATGGATGCGTTTCCGTGAGTTTTGATGTGATGCGTTTCCGTTTTCTCATAAAACGAGAGGCGACGCTTCTCCCTCTCTTTCAATCTCATTCCTCATCTCTCTCTCTTTCAGACCAATCTTCCACAATATTGCCATGTGGCTCACTGTTCTTCTTGCGGGTCAGAGGTATTGAGAAAAGACTTGAATCCAACAACAATGGCATAACAACAACAATAACAACAACAACACAATCAAAAACAACACAAAGACCAACCAACAACCTTTGCTACTCATTCCAGATTCATCTCCATCAGCTATCCAATGTATTCCCGTAGCTTGTGCAATGTGGCCAACGTTAGAATATGCACATTTGTCATCGGGGTTAGTTTCTCTCCACGAGGGAAGGGGAGAAATAAGTAATCCCTTCCTTTTCAGGCGATTTCACTGGTTTGTGGACTGCCAAAGTCTTTCGATTACAATATCAATCTCTTCGATGGTTGGGTTATAATGCATGTGAATCAAACGGAAGCGAGCCATTTCAGGTAATTAGTTAAATTACTAATTAGCGGCTAATTGGCTTCGTTCCAGAACTTGCGCCGTTTCCTCGACTGCTATCGTCAAGTACCTAGGGGAGAACTTGTTTTTCAGGTACATAGTGGAAGGCCTATTTTCACCGTAATTGCTCATTATTTCAGTACGTACTACTGGACTCGTGCGCTCTTCTTTGTTGCCATTCCCTGCACTCTTCTCATTGTTCTCAACGCGGGTCTCATTCGGGGAATCAGGAAAGCACAACAGCGAAAGGAGCGGTTGCTTCGGTGCGTTGCATTCCACCTGCGCGTTCTTCCTTATTATGATTTTGGTCTTAGTGTCGAGGGAGAATGAGAAATCGAGAGAACCCAATCAGTGCTTTACTAGGACTTCTCAGAAGTTGCGAGAGCAGGTGGAAATTAGAGTGAAACAGCACAAGTTTGTTGCATTCTACACGAGGCCTCAAGAAAATCTTGCTCTGAAGACATCATGGAATGAGTGATGTGGAGTTGATTTATTAGCGAGAACTGGGGAGAAAATCGGAAACTTGAAGGTTAAAAGTGAACAAATTCAGAGAGAAGCGGTCACGTGACGCTCAACGTCAGACGGACTCGAACTCGACATCGATTATGCTCGTAGTGATAGTCACTATCTTCTTGGTAGTGAACTTACCTCAGGTAGAGTTTGCAGAATTGGTTGACACTACATAACAGTCCATTATTAGGAAATCAAAATCAAAACTTCCTAGGAACAACCTCCAAGAATAAAAAAGACAGAGAAGAAGGCAAAATCAAAGAAGTCCTAGTAACTCAACATTTATAAAATTCTTCCAAATTTGCCAATTCCTAACGTTCAGGCGATCTTCATGGTGATAATGTGCATGGAGCAGACGTTCCACTTCTCCGTCCTCAACATGCACTACGCAAACGTCTTCCTTGCTGTGAACAACATGCTTGTCATGGTTAGTTTTTCCTCATTTACGAACATCCTTGAACCGATCTAAAATTAGCATGCCTGCCATTGTGAGTGTCGATCTCATACTCAGTACACGAAATTTCACACCCAATCATCAATCTAACGTGCTTGCCATAGTTATATTCAATCTTGTATTAGTCACAGAATGCGAAGTTTCACTCCCAAATTAATAAAAATAATCAAATGTGCACGTTCCAATCTAAACGTAGGATTCGTCTGATGATGTCGATCTTGTGTCAGCCTTAGTACATCCGTTTTCTCATTTCGCGTTAATGATGAAGCGGGGCTTCTCTGGAAATGAACCATGATGAAATGGAATCATAAGGTCATTTCCGCCTTTGGAACTAGCTCATGGGGTGATTCATATCGTGTTTTGAGCCTTCCTAATCATACAGAGCAAGAGCTAATCGTGACTAATCAACCCGTTCTCAGGCCACATATCCGATCAACTTCGCAATCTACTGCTTCATGTCAAGCAGCTTCCGACAAACGTTCAGGGCTATGTTTTGCAGGTAAAATTTCCCAGAATTGCCAGGAATTTGTCAGAATTGTCGCGAACTTCCACCCCCATTTACCAAATTGATGGGGCAATTTCTCTAAAGTGACTGACTCGAACGAAGAAGGAAGTTGATCACACTCTGTTTCTCACTTGTTCTTGAGTGAGAACATCACAAGACAACATCATCATCACGCGTTTCACGTGCCATTATTAATGAGGCGGTTCGCCAATGAAGCGTGATCGTTCCTAGGTAGAAAATGAGCGAGAAAAGGCCAAGAAGAGTTCAAAAGTGATAATTACTAATTAACTAGACACTAATTGGCTAATTTCAGTCAGTGCTTGCGTGGCGAGCAAGAGAGCGCGGCCTTCGCAGATCGAAAGTTGGAGAACTCAGCCGTTCCTCTCGTCAAATTCATGCCCGAAGATCACACTCTCAACACTTGCGACGAGAACAGCATCTATCGAAGAGACAGAAGAAACGATTCCGTTTTCCTCTAGGCTCCAACTATCCCTTTCCAATTTGTGGTGTGCTCACGTTCAATCCTTCACTCTGAGAACCTCATTCCTTCTCAAGAGTCCAAGGCAGTATCTCTCGACGTCTTCCTTACGAGTATTCTGTATGCTTTCCGGAGCAACTTTCTTTCGGTGTAGCCACTTGTTTCCATCGTATATAATAATAATATTCATTGTCCGACGAGCATAAATGAGTACAACAATATAGAGCACAAGGCTGACACGACTCTGTGATGAGAAATGGATATCTGATTAGGTTACTCTGATATTTTCGCATAGAATAATAATAAGTTCAAAGCTCTTAGAACGAGGGGTGACGAGAAAGATGAGAAGAAGGGCGGCAGGTGATATGATAAAGGGAGTGGTTAAAGATAAGTAAGGGGGCAGTGGGGATAAATGCGAATTATGTACACACAGTGTCGACCCATACATGTTAAAGGAAGAGAGAATCATCAAGATCTAGATAAATGCCTATGTATAAGAGTGACTAGATTAAACGGGCGAGATGGCTCGACTTTCTGCTGAGGGTTCTCCGGATTCCGTGCTGCTTCCCGAGTCGAAATCGATTTCATCAGCCACCGGGCATCCTTCGTCTTCTGTAATGGATCGGGATGAGAATCGTATACTTTATTGCCTATCAACTATTACAACCGAATCGATGCCTAGTAGTTAACGTCGCTCTGAGCTACTTTGATCAACTGTCGAAGTAGCTTACCAAGCACTGGCGACGCGTCTCCATCCCGGATCCCAGTCATCAACTCTTCCGCGTTCAAGTGATCACCGCAGAACTCGGCGATACGGTGGCACGCCTCGAGAGTGACCTCCTCAGGGTAGGTCAGCACCACTCGGAACCAGTTAGGCGCGGAGAATGCGCTTCCGGGCAGGCAGAACACCGATTGCTCCTGGAATTCATCAAGTTAATCATTGATTTTAGGATGTGCTCTCTCGATTTCACACACTCTCTCATCTTCTAAAGTGAATGAAGAGCTCACCCGGATCAGTCCCTGCACGAAGCTGGTCTCGTCTCCATAAACACTCTTGTCGATGCCGACCATCATGTACATGGCACCGTGAGGGCGGACGGGATGGAGGCCGGGGACCATCCGAAGGGAGTTATAGACGACCGAGGCATTTGCCGACAGGACCTCCTTGACGTTGTCGAAGAAGCTCTCGGGAGTATCTCTCAGGATGGAGGGGAGGGCTCCTTAACATCATTAATTAATTACTGTTAATCAGCCTTAATTAGATGAAATAAGAATAATTAGTGGCTAGTTACCTTGAACGAGGGCGCAGGGGCCGACGATCTTCTGCGACAGGGCGATCATGCCCTTCTTGATGTCTCCGAGGACGTTGAATCGGTCATGCACGATGACCCATCCCAGTCTCCAGCCGGGCACCAACCACCTATAATACGTGATCTTTGCATTGCGATCTTTCGACTCTGTGACGCGTGCGCATGATTTACAATGTGACCCGTGTGATCTCTGTATGTTTTTGTCACTACGCCACCCTCACTGGGAAGGGGGAGATATCAATGATAGTGGGAGATCACAATGTTGCCTAGGATCTCTTTCTTAGGGGAGAGCAGGCGAAAGTGAGAGAGTAATATAAAAAAGTACCTCTTAGCGATGCCGTCGCAGGTAATCACAGGCACTTTGGGCGAGAGCTCGGCGATTGGGATGAACTCGGCGCCGTCATAGACGAGGTCACCGTAGATCTCATCGGCTATGATCGTCAGATGGTGTCTGGAGAGGTCAACGTTGAGAATCAGAAGCCGACGTCACTCCAACGTCAAAAGGTAACTAAGAAGAGGTCAAAATGTTACCTATTAGCGATCTTGAGGATCTCCTCCAGATGCTCCTTGGGGAACACAGCGCCAGTCGGGTTAGAGGGATTATTGACGATGATTGCCTTCGTCCTCTCATCGATGAGCGACTCCATGTGCTTGAGGTCCACCATCGCTCCTCTCTTCATATCGAGACGATAGGCACGATCCTCGATTCCATGAGGGCGGCACAGCGTCATGTAGAGGGGGAATCCGGGGGCGGGAATCAGGATGTTATCACCGGCGTCAGCGACGGCTTCGATGGCCAACTGGAGGGCGTGGGAGGCTCCCGAAGCCAGGATGACGTCATCGGCAGTGAAGGGGGCCGCCTTGGTAGAGTACCTCTCGACAACGGCCTCTCTTGCTTCGATAACTCCAACCGATGGGCCATACCCATCATACTTGTGGGACGAAACAGCTTCGATGAGGGCCTTGGTGACGACCTCGCAGGGCGGGAGCTTTCCGGTCAGGGTCGGGTCACCGAGGTGGAGTTTGATTAGGGACTTCTCCGGGTTGGGAGGGACTGCCAAGGCATCGACGATCTTGCGGATGGGGTTGACGGTGTTCTTGGCGTGTAAGGAGACGGGCAGGGGACCCCAGTCGGCGCCGGCCAGCTCGTCGTTCGTCAGCACCTCCTGAATATGTACTGCATTGCATCATGGTGATTGGGAGAGAACTTGATAAGTGAAGAGGGGAACGGGAAAGAGAGCGCGCCGCGTTGAAAGAGCGCACGTAGAGAGAGCAGCAGAGAACGCCGAATTAGGGCAAGTTCGAGTGAGATAGAGCAGTAAGAGTACAGATAGACAGAGATCAGAAAGACCAGGAAGATCAGGATCAGGAGAAAGGCGTACCTGCTTCAGATGGCTGACGATCTGGTCCGGACGGACCTCGCTCTTGAAAGCGGGCGTTTGGATGTTCTTGCGGGGCATGGCTGCTTGCTTCAGACTGTGCTCAGCGACTGCGGAGTGTTGAGGGTTGAGAGCTCTGGAATGGTCTTGATTAGGATACGGTAGCTTCGAGACACGGTAGGAGGACGGTAGGCGTACAGTAAGCGGAATGCGAACTCAAGGTTGAAAGGCTAGCTGATCCGAGGCTGAGGTGTCTCGGAATGTCGAATGAGTAACTCAGCACGCGGGTCGCCATCTTATATACCGAGATGGTTACGGCGACTCCGCCCCCTTTCACAAAGGCTACGAATAATCAGAGCGGGACGCGCAACGTGACTGTTGGCTAGAGAGGGAAGGTGTAGAAGAGAAGCGAGGGGTGCTAGTCGGTCGGCCGATAGTGAGAGATGCGGTACCCGAAAGGGGGGTGAGCGATCGACGAAAAGTGAGAGAGGGAAGAATTGTGAAGAGACGCGACCATGCTCACGCTCACTCAATACGTCAGAGGTCGGGTGGAGATTGCAGAGAGGGGGAGAGAGAGAAGGAAGAGGAAGATAGGCGAAAATAGGGAGATTTGTGAGCGGATTTCAACGAAATACCCACCTACCGGACGCCAAGGCTGATGCAACACAACGTGGGCCCACCACTCTAATCCTGGACATTGGTGGTATACAACCCGAGATGGAGAGAGACAGACTGATGCAATACCGCCCCCCTTCCCGGGGGAGATTACGAGGAACGAGTAACAAGTACCGTATACCCTGCGGGGGTCGATCAGACAACACACAGAACCGGAACCGTCAAGTGTTGCTTTTCCCCCCTCTTCCCTTCGCTAATTTAGGGTGTTGTTATGACCTCGTGGGCGGATTGCGTCACCCGACTGATCTATCTCTATTTTCGGCCGATTCACCAGATCACATGACGAATTTGGGCCGTGAGAACAGGAGTGAGAGTGATGAGTGACGATCAGTTGGCTGAATCATTTGAGGATGACGAGAAGGAAAAGGACAATCTATGCTGCCTTGACCATGCTGGCGCTGACGATGAGAGATCACTCACTTTCCCTCATTTGCCCCTCTCCCTCTCCCCGTCTCAGAAACAATGTGTTCTCATTACACTGCCGCACAGTGCGCGCAGCGTGCGATCGAGGGCAGATGAATTGCGGTAAAAGTTCGTCTGAGCTGGCCTCGGCCGTTCGTTACAGTGGAGTGTTTGCAGTTCTTCGTCAGTTCCTTTCACGATTGAGTTTCACCCTCATTCTTGAAAAGAGATCGACAAACACTAGGTAGGTGGTCGGGGATGGAAGTTACGCACTTTGCACTCGATAGGAAGTGAAGCCGAGGAATTGTTTTGACATCACAAGAAGCTCAGGGCCGTGTACTATTCCTGGCGATGAAAACACTCGAGAGTACTGTAAATAGGCACTCGAGACTATAGATACCATCATCCCTTGTGGCAGGGACAGTGCATTGGGTGTCGCGTGGTTAGGGATGTCATAAATCAGCCTACAATGTGACTAATGCAGCATAATGGTGATCGATGTGCTGTTCGTTTGATCTTGTCATCCTTTGATAGTCAGATCTCCCCCATTCCTTCTTCTCTCTCTCTCTCTCTCTCTCTCTCTCTCTCTCTCTCTCTCTCTCTCTCTCTCTGCTTCTTGCTATCTATCTCAACTTCATTTCGTTGCTATCGCGAACACAGCAGCGGTTAACCCGGAGAAGAGAACGTGGTGATAAAAAGAGAGAAGGAGCCGAACGAGTTCCGCGGTTAGACTGATGCAACCTCGTCGGCTTATTGAGGGGGGAACAAACAACCTGGATCGAACTGTCATTTGGCCGAACATCTATGGAACAGAAATAGAACGGAGATAGAGGAATGATGACAATGCGGCTAATTGTGAAATTGGGACTTTTTTTGAGACACAATCTTGTTCTTGTCCAAGAATGAGTAATTGAAAATGATAGGAACATGAATCCAATTTCATCTGACTCAGAAAAAGTTCCCGCATTTGTAATTGTACAGGTTTCTCCCAATCAGAAAAGTTCCTTCTCGAAGTTCCTTCTCCTTTTCGCTTCACTTCCGGTGAAGCCACAGCTAACTCTCTGCAAAAGGAGCGTCTCTCAACTGCTAGACCTCCTTGAAGGTCAGACAGAGTCAGAGATCAGATAACTCGAAGAGAGACTCCCTGCAGATCACCAGCTAATCGACTCTAATTAGCGTGACGATTGCATCAGTCTGTGCTCGATTTACTTTTTTCGTCGTCCCGCGAGGCGAAAGTAGCACTTTTGACACGCACTGCACTACAGGTTCTCGATCTTCCCTCACATTTTTTGACAGTAAGTGTCCTTTCCTTCCTTTGTTTTTCGGTCAGCTCCCTTAGTTCTACGTGAGGAGAATCAACCACGTGGCCATCGCTTCTCTGCGCTCTCTTCTCTGCCTACACTATCTCTCGCCACGCATCTCATTCCTAAACCTGACTGAGATTTACGAGGAGATGAGGGGAGAGAGAGGCAGAGTGGGTTGATTGGAGGTGATAGGCTGGGAGGGGAGGGACGAAATAGTGGAGCTCGTCAACGAAAGGGAGAGAGGGAGAGTGGGCAGGGGTGAGAGAGGAACGCGAGAGGAATGAAATGAGAAAGAAGAGAAGGAACGTTTTACGGTAGTGGAAGAAGGTTCGCGAACGAATCGCAAGCTATTCGCTCTGGTTCCTTCTCTTCTCTCTTGCTACTCTCGCAACATTTCGTCGCTGTGTTTGTAAAAGATCCGATCACTAATCAAACGAACCAACGAAGAGAAAAAGGAGGCTCAAATGACCCTTTGCTAGATCGAATCGCACGAGAGATGTTTCCCTTTTGCAGTTAAGACACCAACGTGGAAACGGACACTGTCATAAAAGGGAACACAGAGTCAGGGCCGCTCTGCAGGAGTTGTTATTGCATCTTTAACCATGCTAAACCACTCCCTGCATTCCATTGAACAGAAGAGAACAAAGGATCAGATATAGAATCTTTATCGTTTTTTTCACAATACACTGAGCAGACCGAGAGTGGAACTAGTGGTAGAATGAGTAGTAAGTAGTACAACCTCGCTTATCGAAGAAATATTGCCAAGTTTGAGGGGGTATTGGTTATGCTTAAGGACGGATAGCTTCTTTTTGTGGATCTTTCGAAGATTTTCGAAGATTTCGAAGAATATAAAAGGAGTACCATCCTCAAGCTACAGTAAGACGAAAAGGGTCAGGGATAATATAGCTATGCATATTCGAGATCATCGTTTTGAGGTATTGCTCGCATTAGTGTACAGTTTGTTGGAGCAATGGAGGTATCAACACACAGACTTGTCGGATATCATAATCAAGGCTGAGACAGGAAAAGGGCGATCTACACTTTTTGATCGCACCTTCGAGAGCGCGAAAGTTCGGAAATAGTTTGGAGGAAGTATATGACAGAGTACATGGGACGCAGGAGAAAACAGTTGAGTAGGGGTCGAAGTGCGTCATTTTGCGACGCAATTTTGTGGTCGGGAGAAAGAATCTTTAGTCGGGAAGAGGGAGATAGATTCGGAGATTGAAGGCCTAAGCTAATCGGGAAGTGGAATGGAGTGTAGCCGCGAAGGGATTCACCGTGGAGAAGCCGAATCCTGCAATTGGGATTTCGTCAGTTCCTTGTTTGTGACTATCATGATTAACAATCCTGGCTGGATCACTTTCGCTTTGTGATTTGTAGCCTGTATTCGCTCACTACAATTCGCTCAGCGAGCACAAAACCTTCTCATAAAGTTCTGTGCTGTCAAAATGCGAGCGCCGTGACTATTGTCAAAGTGTGTGTGCGCAATTTGTCGAGTAGTATAGTGCGTTGTATTCGCCCCCCCCCCTTCCACTCTACTCGCGACCTTCGGACGAGCGACGTACTCAACTGGAGAATGCATTAGTTTCTCTATTTTAGGAGACAAGAGAACACGCCAAATTGTCGCGCACACAATAAACAATGAGGTCACAGAACAGCCAACACAAATAGAATTCTCACCAGGTGGATTGTTGAGGAAGGCAGAGGTAGAGCCGGCGACCGAAACCGCCGGATAGTTCGAGTAGACGGATGTGGCGAGACTTCCCGTGCCATTCGTCGCACTCACCGCACCGTAGCCGGCTGCAACTGAACAATAAGAAATAAATTATGATTTTCGAAAATATTCGATACTCAAAATTCTTAAAATCATTGAAACTCACCGGCAGTGTTCTCAAAGTTCACGTAGTTTGCGTACGGCGACAGATGGTCGGTGGGGCCTCTGCAATATCGGTTTTGAAGCATTGATCACGAACTGGAGAATATATATATGGGAACGTATCTAACCTATTGTACAGCGCCTCAGCCAGATCTGCTGCTCTCTTGAGGATGGTCTCCTTAGGCAGTCGTTCCGGATCATTGCCGTATTTGGGCAGCAACTTCTGCAGACGGTGGAAAGCGAAGTCGATGGAGGGCTCAGTGAGGGCTGCAAAGTAGGATTCAAAGTTGTTGTACCCAGTTTTAGCTGTAGATGTAGTGATGTTTTCGAATCAATACTCGATGTTGATTTCTGTGACATGCTAGTCAATAGATCGTTTGTTGATCACAATCAGCGAGTGTCATCGAAACTTCCTAACTAACTACTCTCCCACGTGTGGCTGTCGACTACCAACCAAACACACTGACGCAACGGCCGCTCATGCTCTATTTTCGTCCCCTTCCTTCCCCAACTCGAAACCACACGTAGCCAAAAATCATCATGATCAACGGCACGAACATTCCTCACATGCATAGGTGAATCGGACGGGCCCGCTCCGAGTGAGGGACTTGTTCTTGTATTGGAGGCTGACCTGAAGAAAGGACTCGTTAGATGTTTTAAAGACGGTGTCAACGACGTGATCGTTCGTCAAGATTCAGAATCCTCACATCGACCACTCCCGACGTGTGCCTGGCCGGCGTGGTGACCCGAATCGCATTGGACGTGATGATATGCACTTGCTGTAAGATCACACATTTTACCAGGTGGGAACACATGTTATCTGCAGAATGTTGAACAGAGATGATAAATATAGGAATGATGCGAGATGACGTGATAAGACAGTAGAAAAAACAGTTGACCTAATATTGTTTTGAGGTTGGTTCGGCTAGTGTTGACATCATTCAAGTTTGTCCTTGGCAGTACGTCTAAGTACATGGCAAAATATGTTCGAAAAACGATCGAACGCTTCAAAAGACACGATGACAACAACGTAAGGTGAATCGGGGGTGAAGGAAAAAGCTATTTCGAGTAGAATTCAGTGCATCTTACACAATTATTGAACTATTCCCATATTTCTGAATGTCCTGCTATCATTCGAAGATAAAGTCACTCACATCGCTCCAGATGGTCGTCGACCCGAACATCACCGTGAGACCGTCGAAGAAGTTCTCGCCGATGAGGACGACCTATTTTCACAGATTATTAGTGTAAAATCATCGAATACTATAGTTTCACAGTGCCATTGGGTTAAGAAAAGGATTCCAATGATGAATCGAAAGTGAAATTCTCACCGTGGTTCCTCCCTGGACCCATCCTTCAGTTGGAACGATCGCCTTGAGTACTGGTGCTGAACCAGCAGCCAGTTCAACAGCCTCAGAGTAGTCATCCGAGGCGTCAACGTCTGGAATATGTCCAAATATTTTCAGCATCTTCACTTTTTTATTGCTATAGTTCAAGGACATTGTATTGTGTATTCTCTTTCTTAAAAAAACTCTTTATTGTGTTGTCTCTTTCTATAAAAAAACAGTGAGGGAGAATCTTTGGGCTTTTAACCCCAACTCTGCAAAATGCCCCCTCATCCCGAATTCGCACAGCCCATGCTCAACATGCCTCTCTCGCCTCGCGCTACTTTGCATATCTTCTGACAGGCGCATTTTAGTGCTACTGCCTCTCTCTCACTGCTACAGCTGACTCTCTCAATAGAGATGGATAGGGGAAGATAGCGAATCGAGGCATGTGAAATCCAGCTAAGTCTGACAAGTAGGGAATCCTAGCACAGTGACACAAGAGCAAGTGAGGAATTCGAGGTGGCATTTTGCAATCTAAAAATGATCTCACGCAGTCTGCATGCAATCTCTCCATACAGACAGACTAGGGAACAGAAGAGGGATCAAGGGAAAACGAGAGATGCATGCCATGCACGGAGCCTTGTATCCCGCTGTGAATGCGCAGTCTCTGTCAGCTAGATCTTTTCTCAATGAGGTAACAGACCGGAAGCCCATTCTGGTACCTAATCTGTGCGCGAAATCTTTGGCACCTGTCAGTGCGAATTTGTTGAGATTCTGGATGACTTCAATGGATCAGTCTATATAATGGGAGAGGAGGGAAGTAATTGTCGAAAATAGAATGTGTCGGAGCAATTGATGAGGAATTTCGAATCATTACCATTCTCCCCATCGCTTGCATGCACTCTCTTCGCTCTCCTTCCGTGCTTCGAGTTGTTGTGCACGAACATGTTGTCAGAGATGGCGAGGAGTCGATCATCGACACGGGCTGAGGTGCCGAGGACGACCTGAATAAAAGGTTTATTGGAGCCAGAAACCTTAGAACCACCTGAATTAGTATGCAATTAGAGATTTTGAGATCCGAGAGCCAAACGATAGAGATCCACGGGAAGTATTCGAATTTTTGTTTTTTTCTTTTTTCTTCTTCTTTTTGCTTACTTTTTTTTAGAAGAATACGGTTTTAAATTAAAAACAATCCAGTAACAATTGAATTTACCCATGAAGTTCACATATTTTCTCTTCTCAACACTGATCTCCGCAATTCACTTTCACTTTCTCACTTTCTTTTCTTTCTAATCTCTGTTCACTCTCTGATCATCTGGCTATTCTGCAGGTATCGTTTGAATCGTTATTCTATTGTTTAGACTTGGAAGGCTTTGATCGCTCATAAATAGCATACTGTTCAAAGCGTGAAGGAAGTAGAGATTTATGACGCTAAAAGTCGATTGTTCACTGTTTCGATACTCTGAGTTGGTGCGGATCCCTCTCACTTTCTACGGTAATCACTATCACTTCTCTATTTTCCATTCCAATAGTCATCGCCAAACAGATAACGTCAGAGCTTCTCTCGATTGCCCTCGGGAATCGCTTCATCGCTTCATCAGACGGCATTGCGTCGCTACCACAAAACAATGAGCCGACGAATTCAGAGAGCTGTCTCCCTTGATTGGTCCCCCCGAGAATTGCTACCGTACCCCCCGATCGACATCATCATTACTCATAGCATGCCTATTCTGAGCGATCACTGTGTACAGTTGTTCGTATAATGGTTCCGCTCTCTCACTTTCCCATGCTCCCTCGCCTCGCTGCCAAACGAGATGCAGGATCGAAAGAGATCATCGCCTGTTCCCTGCAGCTGGCTCGAAATTATGCAACTGCCAAGTGTTAACTAGGGGTGGGGAAGCGAGACGGAAATGGATGACCCCCGACTGACTGTCAGATGCGAGGAGATGATATATGAGAAGACCACCAGTTGCAGTCGGGTCAGATCAGTCAGTTAGACAGTACAAAGAGGGATGGGAAGAAGTGCATTATGGACGCTTGATTGGGCATGGGAACAAAGGATGGGCTGGATCGGGAGTAGCGGATTCAAACAGATCTCTTTTCTTTAAAAAAAAACTCAGCGGAAATGCTTCTGAAATGGAGGTACTTCTGTAGACCGGTAATAAAAGAGCGGGAAAACTGTGAGATCATACCTGGAATCTCCTCATATCCCTCGGATTTCCGGCGTTCTTCAGGCAGTTTTGATTGCATTTCAAGAAGAACTTGAGGAAGTACCTGCAATTGACTCTTTTATCCCCGTCTTCCCTCATCCAATCCCTCTAATCTAATTCGGAAACCGCTTCTAGTCTCTTTCTCTTTTATCCCCAACCAGCCGGATACCCTGTCTAATTGTTGGTCAGAGCTAGAGTATCTTCCCCTCTAACACATGTCCACTCCTTAACTCGGGAGGGATAATCATCCTCTTCTTTCTATATGGGGGCAGTAATTATAGAGTGCGCGCCATAACGAAGTCATCGATGGTCTCGGGCCCTCATCGCAACATGAAAGTACGCACTTTCATCCAATATCCGTCTGACCCTCTCCATTTCGAGCGCTCTCTCGCGTTCTCTGACTTTCTTCCAGATTCCAAGCCCCAACAATTCTACCGGAAGTGATCATACTGTAGCAGGGATTAGTCCCCCAATCGGTCCGCTTTGATCCCGCATGTTGCCAGCCGGCCCTCTAACCTCTCCCCCCATTTCCCCCTTAGCTGTGAGCACCAGACTCGTCGAGCCTTTCCGGGTAATGAGAAACACACTTTATCGCTCTTTTTTACTGCCTGCCCTCCATTGTTATGAGAGACGGGAGAGGGAGACACCCGCTCCTCTCCCTCGCATCTTGATTAAATGAGCGTGACAGATGGAAGTGCGAACAGGGCATGGATACGCTATTCTTAGGAGATGAGCAGGGAGAGGGAGAGACTATTACCCCCTCTCCTCCTGCCAGTGGGAGAAGATTAGACTGATTGGTAATAAGCCCCGAGGCAAGATCATCAGGAGGAGTCGGGGAGTACTTGGGATGCAACTCTATTCTCTTTCAGTCAGTATTGTTCTTTTCCGATCCCTCCAAATTCCTCGACCATGCCTATCCGAGAGAGAGAGGGATAGAGAGGCTGAAGCTGATTCAACAGGCAGATATGGATGCCGATAGAAGACAAAGTGTCTTCCCTCTTCCCCTTCTCGTCTCTCACTCTCGCTCGCGGGTGCGATTTATGCGCCTCTCTCCAAAGTGACAAGACTCATGTATCAATGTGAATGAATCGGTTGCAAGAGAGGGGTACGGTAGGAGAGGATGAAGATATGCAAGACTCTATCCACCACTTTTTGTTACTCTCTTCTAAGGATTGAAAGCGCATTCCAGTCAGATAAAAATTGAAAGATTGCTAAAGAAAACGCTCTTGTTTTGTCCTGTAGCCGAATAAGCTCAAAATTGTTCAAAGATAGTGAATTATGAGAAACAAAACGAAAAAAGACAAGAAATACCCACCTATCGATGATCACCGGGTCCGACGGCGTCTCATTCCTGTTCCCGCAACTCTTCTTCTCGCAACACCGACTGCACATGACCTGCAATTACGTCATAAACTCAAATTCAATTAGAAATACTCAATTGTGAAGCAGCTAGGATATTTTCGTTCTCGGAGGAGCGAGTTTATAGAGGTTCCAGCTACAGAAGTTCTTCCATTCCTGGTCTTACCTCATGAGTGAGGAGCACTCTGCACATCTCCGGGTTCTTGTCTTGACCCTCGTAGGCGATTGCCTGCAAAAATGCACGAATTTTCACTGAATTCGCTTCTGGAGCCGTTCACGAACAGTTTCCGGTCTTGCATGGAGACATTCCAATTGTTTGGAAACTTCCTGAACTCCCCATGCCAAACCGTAACACCTCTCTGAATTCTCCCCCAGAACTTGTCCATCCACTTCCTTCTCTTCCTCTCCTACCCTTGCATGCACAGAATCGATCTACCGTAGACTGCCTCTCTCCCCTCTCTCCCCTTCTTTCCCTCACTTCGACTCTTCTTCCTCCCTAACTTGAGACTCATTCTTCATCGTCTTGGTATATTCGCTTTCCAAACTGCCTATCCCCTTTCTGTCATATTCCGAGAGAGATGGGATAGAAGTGTTGGTAGTGATGTGACCCCTTTCAAATAACAAGAGAGAATAGGCAAGCCGCTGTTCGTTTTTCTGCCTGGGGACTGATAGTTAATGAGCGAAGCGACTATATCATTCACTGATTGTTTTGTCAAAGGCATCTCGAGTAGTTTGGGTGAATCGACGATAAAGCCGCCAATTATAATCGACTACTGGAGTAACGATACGAAGCAAATGCGTCAATGCATGTAACAATGTCGAGAAAGTAACGTCAACTGTGCCTATGGTGTAACCGGAACAGAGTTGCGAAATCGATCATTGTTTTGATGGAAGAGTATCGTCGGAAACAGTATCCCTGAAGCATAATCAAGCCTCGAAAACATCTCCAACCTGTTTCGTCGCAGAATCGATAAGGCGTACATAGAGGTCTTGCTCAGCGCGGATTCCTGGGAAAATGAATGAGATTAGCAAGTTTCGAGCATGTTCAAATTGAGAGTTGAGAAAATGGGCACTCCTGCACCTCTTCGGATCGATTTAGAATTCCCAAGAGGTGCTGAAGTGCCAGAGAACAGAATCCTCACCATTCTGGAAGGCGACGTACAGCTTGTAGTGAATGCCGTTCTTCGTCTCCTGACCGTCAATCTGCAACTAGATTACTCGCTATTTGGATGAGTAGAGTTAGCGGTGGAAGTAGCAATAGAACAGGAATAGGATGAGTAGGTCAAGAAGAGACAAAGGAAACATCGAAGGTTCCAGTGGTCTGAAGCAGGCAACAAGAAAGAACAGATAAATAAAGATAGGACACTGAATGCTCACCTCCTTCTCATTTTCCACGAATCCAGCGAACTGCGTCCTCTCGATCTCCACGGGTTGATTCGCACGATCGTACAGGGCAATAACGAAGTGGAAGAAGTTGGATTTGCGAAGATTGGAGGGAGGATGCTTCTCGAAGTGAGCACGGTTGATCGTGGCACTGTAAGTACTGATGGAGGTTGGATAGGGTTCGATGGAATTCCGAGAGCAATAGGATTTTCGAGAGAATTTAGGTGAAACAGGAGGTATTTGCTGAAGCTACGGATTGGTATGGACACGATGGAACTCAGATAGTGAAGGAAGGATAGGAAGACTCAAGGAAAAGACAGAATGAAGGCAAACGGTAGCGACTCCTACCGAATCTAACTTAAAGTGTCCAAAATAGCGGCGCGGATACTGTAATGAGTCCTAGGTAGAGGATGATTGGATGAAAAGTTCAGATTCAACAGCGGCCCCATCACATTCGCATAACGCAGCTCAAGCGGGGAATGGCTGCTGGCAGAAAGGAAGAGGGGAGGTTGCTAATTAAAAGTGGCCGGCCGTAATCTATCGGGAGAGAGGGGAAGGAGGGCTCAACAGCGTCGTCTCTCCTTCTGCACACTCGCAATGGAAAATAGGGCTGGGGCCTTCGCCGTCGAGGGAGGAGGGGGCTCTAAAGGCGAAATGAGAGGTCCCTGTTAGGGGACCGTGGGACCAGTGCGGCCGCTGGCTACCATAGAGAGAGAAAGGGGTTGCTTACTTGGCTGCGGTTGCTGCGTCGAGCCAGGAGGGCGTCGAGACGAGGCCTCCGACTTCGGACTTCATCGAGCGAAGGATCGAACCATCGGAGAAGCCGAACATGACTGAGGATGGTTGAGGAGTTGAATAGAGAAGAGAAGAGGATGCAGCACACACAAGAGAAGTCTACTGGCCGCTCCCTGGGGGACTCAGCTTCATTAGAGATCGGTCTCTCTCCTCCTAGGGAGGCGCAACCCCTGCCCTCCCCTCGGCCGAGCCCCGCCCACTGGGAAGCGAACGAATCGAGGCCTGAGGCTGGCATACAGTAGGCTCCGCCCATTTCCGAGTAGAGTAGTTCCGAGGGAAGGGGAGGGAAGAAGTTTTATGTGAGTGAGTTAGGAGATAGGGCCAGAAGAGGATAGGAGACGTGAACTTTCATTGGCCAAGTTGACCCATCACTAGTTTCACATTTTTATGGATGTCGGAAGCTGCAAAAGAGACGTAAATTACTTCTGAAATTTTATCTCTTCATAGCTTAGCTCGATCAGGAAGTTCACCTTTGACATATTTCTCACTGGCAATGACAACATCGTTCATCTGATTGCCTAGCAACGCATTTTTGAAGCGAAATTTGCAGTAATGACAAATATGTACATCGCCAATCGAAGGACTTTGAACACAAAAGCCAAGCAAACACTCAGATCTTGAAACTTCCAACTTTCTTCTGACTTCAATGATCTGAGTGATGTCACCTCCGCAGTTGTTCATCCCGTAACTAACTATATAACTTACCCAATCCCTGATTCTTCCTACTCCACCCTCCATTCAAATGTTGCATATCAATCGTCGGTCTGTCTCAGGGAGGGAGAGATAACTCCCGAAGTGTATCAATCTCTCTTCCTCCTCGCTCTGACCCAGCTGGCTATGCAAATTCGGACGCGAGAGCGAGAGGCGCACTCCGCAGCCCGAATTCCCCAGTGACTTGGGCCCACTCTCTGGGAGAGGAGATGGAGAGGGCCTCTTCTTGGCCCATGTTTAGGGATCTCGTACGCTTTTCGGGAACATATCCTCGAGAGGAAAGAGAGGAAGGAAGACTTCTCCCAAGTGGGGAAATAGTAGTCGGTGGAATGTGAAGAATGCTTGTTGACCGTTGGCGATCGGAATTTCTGCATTCAGGGCTAAAGAAACTGAAGAGAAACCTTGCAAAATAATTACGTTCCTGATTAGAAAATATATTATCAGTGGACTACGAAAAAATGGGATCAACTCCTTGAATGTAGGAGGCTAAATATTTGACACTGTAACGGTAATAACTGGATCAACGGTCACCTGCAGAGATTCATGTAGAAGTAACTCACAGGTGTGAAGAATTCATAGAAAAGCTTTGACAAAGACATTAGTTTCCAATGGAGCAACCATTCGAGAGTCCTGCACTACTTCGGATATTGCAAAGCATAAATAATACCATCCTACTCATCCACCATGGCCCTCCTTGAAAATTATCCGAAAATTATCCTTGAACTACTGAAATTATCCATGATCTACTGTACGAATATTATCCATGAAATGCAGCGAAGAAAGGAAGACAAGACAAATAATCCTATGAATCCAGCTCAATGATCAATAAAGAGAAATATGGTTGGTGCAAGAAGACTGGGAATTCGCAGTAACCTGTGGCAGTCTCAACAGTTCCTTTCTCTTCAGTAGGAACACCAGAAATATTACTAAAGAAGTAACATATTTTAGTGTCTGTCTGTCTGTGTGTGTGTGTGTGTGTTCGTGTGTCAGTAACGTCTGTCACACTTTCAAAAAATCGCTATAAATCGCCTATTTCTCACCCCCCAAGCCCATCCCCGGTACCATACGAATCCCCATGAAAAACTTTTTCAAAAAATTTGCATATTTCATAGTGATGACGCAATGTGACGAAATTTCTCTTCCACGGTATTCGCTTCAAACTCGACCAAATCCCTCGGGAGAACCACCAAACAACTTCGCATTACTAAAATTTTCAAAATTTACATAAATTTCATAGTGATGACGCAATATGATGAAATATCTTTTCGCGCCGTTTTCGCGTGGAACTCGACCAAATTACTTCGGCGAGCGACTAAACAACTTCACGCGCACAAAACTTTCAAAAAATGTCACTGCGTTCATATCGCTTAATTGATCGTGGGGACTATCTCGATGGCAATGTGTGAAAGGTTCGTGTGGATAGCAGTGAGAGAAAAAGTTGCGACGGAGCCACGAAGTGGCGGAGTCGCAACTTTTTCGAGCACTGCTATCCACACGAACCTTTCACATTGCTATACGAGACAATACCCTCCCTAAGACTTATGCAGGTACCCGGCCCAAGCCGCCCTCTAGACTTACTTAGATAACCGGATCGCCCCGCCCTCTGGACCTACGTAGATAACGGGATCGCCCCACCCTCTAGACCTACGTAGATAACGGGATCGCCCCACCCTCTAGACTTACGTAGATAAGCGGATCGATCCCCTCATTTACGCATTTTCATACAGCGCTATTTAAATAAATTCAATGCATTACCCAACCTGATATATTACGATCTTAATGCATGGCCCAACCTGCGATGCGCTTGCGAAAGGCTCGAAAAGGAAAAATACTTTTTCGAAGCGCTCGAGGCCTCACGAGTCTTTTGCAAGGGAGGATGCAGGCTTGCAATTCAAGGGAATCTATGATAACCCTAACACACACCCCGGCGTACAACGTAGCAACCGTAGGTTGCTAGTTAAGAATATAAATCTGGCAATAAAGTTGCAGCGATCGCTCACGAACTGAGGAGAGAAGGAAGAATATCAGATGAGGAGGTAAGCAACAACGTTAGAAGCTTGAAGAAGCATATATAACCTAGGCCCATACACTGAATTGTGTACGCATCTCCAACTATAAAAAATAGTCAAATTCTCACAGTAAATCTGAGTCTGTACTTGGATTGCAACGTAATATGAACGTTATGAGTTAGAAAAACTACGATATCAACAAGATGGATTATCAGAAAACTGCCGACGATGCCCTGAACCGTGGAAATCTGCAGGAGAGTTATTGATTATCATGTAAATTTCGAATTTTTAAGAACTATCACGGTAGTCCTTGTTTGTAAGTTTGCAACGTACGATTATCTTGCCGGGTCAAGAGTTTATGAGTGGTTTGATTACAATATTGATTGATTACAAGGTATCGATGGATTCGTTGGGGTGTGAAACTGAGAACGCGTGGAACGGGGGTACGGTCTGTAATGCGAAGATCGAATGGAACGAGCAATGCCTGGGCGGAAAGGAAATGAGAGCAGACAAAAAAGGATCGTAGCTGTGAAACGTCAGAAACGTGGGAATCGGGTAAGAACGGAAAAAAATAGCTGTACGGAGTCAGACGTTGGAAATGACGGTATTCAGGAACAAAATACACCGGGTGAGTCGAACTACTATACTTCTGTACGAAATAGAATCTGAACGAATATCTACAAACTAACGTAACATGGGGCGGACTAGCGAGTGGGGGTTGTTGATTAACCAATGCGTGTTGATTGCGATACTACTTTGTTGATTATATGAGGATACTGGTAATACGGATTTGTAAACTATGTGGGAATCTCTGGAGTACAATAAATTATGGGATGGACTTCGACTTCAGAAGGTCGTCATCGTCGATGGAATCGACGACGTCGTAGATGACGTCATCTACTTCGACGTCTCTCCCGGAGTGGGCGAGTGTCGCTCGACGTTGGCGTTGCACGTGAGAAGGGCGAAGAAGCACGACTGGTACAGTTGCTGCTCGATCTTGCCCTGGAAAACGATTGATAAGTACAGTAACCAAGTAAAGGATACGGTAGGTACCGTAATCAATCAATACTCACCGTGTACTTCTCCAAGTAGTTGATGGGCTTCTGTCCATCCGCATCCATTCGATTGGCAAGATCGACAGCCATATCGTCAGGGATGTAGCGGGCGAGTTGCTGAACGGATTATTGATTATTTTTAAATAAAAAAAAATCGTTAATTGATTTTTCGAAAATCAATAATCGATACCTCGAGCATCGTAGCGTCGCACTTCTGCACTGCCATGTGGTAGACGTTGCGTCCACGGGCATCGACCTGAATTGGTGGGGTTACGGTAGGTATGAATACGGTAGTGTAATCTATAAAAAGTCAGTCCTCGATAGACTTGAGTACGGTAGATACAGTACCTTGGAGCAGTCAACTCCGGCTTCGATGAGCGTCTTGACGACTTCGAGATTGTCGACGATCGATTGAGTGGCCTCGTCGAAGATGCCGTTGTTCCTGCAGGGAGATTACGGTAATGTGAATGCAGTAGATTGATACGGTAAACGATGATCAAGCAATGTTTGCTTCCTGCAGGGATGGTATGTGAGGATAGGAAAGAGGGCTACGAAAATAAGTATTCGCCTACAATGGGGAATACTGTAAGTTGGGATACGGTAGGGGTTACTGTAATCGATTATCGATCGATTCTTTACCAGACAGCCAGATGGAGGGCGCTCATCCTGTCCTCGTTCTCCATCTCCTTCTTGGTCCGAGGATCGCGGACGAGCGTCTGAATTGGAAATATTGATTTTTTGCCAAGAATCAGGATTACGGTGGGTATTATCGATTGAATTCTCTACCTTGACGATATCGTTCATTCCTCTGGTCGCCGCGTGCATCAGGGCGGTCTCCCTCTGGTTTCTGTTCGACTGCACGTTGGGGTCGGCGTTGAGCTCGAGGAGGTAGTCGACGAACTGAGATTATCGATTTTTGGGGATTCTACAGTAATCGGTCGATACCGTATCTACAGTAATCGATCTATTCTGCAGTAGTCGATCGATACCGCCGCATCCGGTACTGTATCAAAGGGTACTGTACTCACCAGTGTCTGTCTGTTCTGCACGGCAATGAACAGGGGCGATTCATCGAATCGGTTCCTCAGATCCCACGGGGGATACTCGCCGTGCTTTCTCTCCTGCTTCAACTGCTGCTCGATGATAGCGTACGCCTGCAATGCCCCTCTTAAAGTACGGTACGGGGGACTTGCAGGAGGGTACGGTATGGTAGGGTACGGTGGTGAGCATATAGTCAGACTGGGAATATTGGGGACTGTTTTGGTCTCTGTTTAGTCGGTGCGATCGAATAGGGTACGGTAGACATACGGTAGGTACGGTAGGCATACGGTAGGGTACAGCGGCATTACGGTAGGTACTGTAGGGATACGGTAGGGTACTGTATTCGTACTGTAGGGTACGGTAGGCATACGGTAGGGTACAGCGGTCGTACGGTAGGGTACGGTAGACATGACAACGTCGAAGCGGGACTGGAGTGGGATCAACATAGCTGTGGAGTTTCATAGCTGTGAAGAAGTATGACATTATAGGAACGGACTGGTCTTTCGAAGCACAATACAAAAACGATGAGAATAGGGTCACATAGCTGTATGATGGGAATATACGGTAGCATACAATAGGGTACACGAGGCAACACATGACATGGTGCGAGAGCATACGGTAGGGTACGGTAGCATACAATAGGTGGTAGCGTAGGGTACGCTGATGACAGTATTTGGGCGGTTTAGAGTACGGCAGAGCATTTGTACTTGGGGGCAGGGAGGGGGGTGTACCGTACCTTTGCGACGTCCAGATTGAGAAGACAGATGTGGAGGAAGGTGTCCTTGTCCTTGTCCTGCCAGAAGAGGATCGTCTCGCCCTCCTTCTGGAAAGGGAAAGGACATTAGACGAGTGTTGATTGATTGAATAGATCTTGAAAGAAGAGATCGACTTCTTCTATTAAGAACTATTCCATTGTTGATTGAAGATATCGTTTTTTGATCAAAAGCTTTCCAAAATGATGTATTACATAGAGAAAGATAGTCTATAATTCAGGCAACAAACCTTCTCCACCAGCATGGAAGTACGGGAGGCGACGTTGCATCCCTGCACACACTTGCACATCCACAGCATCGCTTGTTCGGTGTTATCCTGATTTAATAATTAATTAATTCTGTTAAATTGATCTATTTAAATTCATATTTGTGATAAATCCCTCGAAAAATACAAAATTAGGAAATTTTATGTAGCTACTTGAATAAAGAAATATTTTCCGATTAAAAAATCAATAATCAGGAATTACAGTACCTGTCCAATGTGCACGCGCAGTCTCTGTCGCGCGGGACGATCGGTGGAGATGGGGAGGACGGAGGCGGGAGAGACTCTGAATATCGATTGATTACGATCAGTTATCGATTGGTTATCGATCGACGCTACCGTACCTGCCAGTATTTCCGGATTGCGGTTGACCAGGGGAGAAGTGGGGAGCGGATCCGGCGGACATCGGGGAGTCAACGCAGGATGAGTCAGTGGAGGGAGGACGGCAGTAGATCATGTTCTCCTTGGACTCCGTCTCGAGCTGCAATATTCACAGTAAAATCAATAATTCAGCTTCTGTAAGTTCTTTGTTTCGAGCTGCAGAGGTAAATAGAGCTATTTCTTGATCCTTTGATCCGGGTTCTAGCTAGAATGTGGCTAGCTCAAACAGTTAGTAGATCAGTGACGCATTGCATCTGCAGACAATTTCAACCGTGAGAATTTGAACATTCTCAATTCATTGAATCAAAACTATATTCCCACTGTTTTATTGAAGTTTGGGTGCAGAAACGATGATTCGTGAACTAAAAGAGATAAATCTCACCATGGTCGAGTAGGCGAGGATGAACTCGGAGACGTTGTCGGGCATATCGCCGTCGTTGTCGGTGAGAATCCTGAATCGGTCATGTCATTAACAAATTAGGAATCTCCACTCTTCATTTCACACACTCTTTGACCGTTCCGAGTGGTGAAAGAGTGCGTAAAATGAAGAGTCAGCGAGTCGAGCTTTGATGCCAAGTCAGCGGGGTCACTGTGATAGGGGATTGGACTGGCACTGAGCTCCGCGAATCAGTCGACCTTATCTCAACGTCATCTAAGCGCTTTATCACTGTCCTAGGCAGCAATGATCCGATTCTCTCCATTCCGCGCACTATCTAGATCTGACTATAGGCTCAGAAATCACCAAGAATGCAGAAATCGCACGATTACTCGGTACAATGCGAAGATACGTTCTCATCTGTGATCGATAACGCCATAATCTGGTCACATTACGCAAGAATGGAGCAGGGGTTTCTCACAAGGCGCGGCAGGGAATGTTTGCCCTCGTTTTGCTAAAGGAAAGAACGTGAGGGAGGTGCAATATTTCAAATGTCTTATCTACAAGATCTATTACGCCTCGTAGACTGTGTTTATAAGACAGCTGAAGAAGCTTCCTCCTCACCTCTGGACATTGGTGGTGGCTCCCTGGTATGCAGATGCGTCTGCCGGGGAGTAGGAAGGAGAAGAGAATGTCATCGGAGAGGCCGAGCTGGAGGATTATCGATTACTACAGTAACCAGGGAGGTATTGATTCACTGTGCGGGCTCCGAATGGAGTGAACAACGAATACATGTATCCCAAACATGAAAGTGCCAATGCGTTACGTACATAGAACACCTTCACAAACACCTGTGCGGACGTGAATCGCCTAAAATTCCCTGAGATCTAGACACGAGATAAATGCATGCTGAAACTTAGTCGCCTCTTATTGTGTGAATTGTCGCCGGAAAACGTCAAGGGAAGCTCCTTCCTCTTGAAGATCTTGAAGCGGAAACTAGTGTGAGATCACAAGCTCATAAGGCTTTGCAAGCAGCATTTCTTAGCAGTGTAGACGTAGACGTCCCCATGGCGATGCAGTGGCTGATACCTTTCCAGAAGTCGTCGTTTCTCCTTCAGTATAGTCGGCACAACTCCGAACACACATACAGATGACAAGAACTAAAAATCACAAGTGCAGAGTGATTACCTGTATCCAGACTCGGCAGACGAGCTCTGGACAGTGTCGGGAGTGGAGGAGGACGACATGTATCCGGCCATGTCGGGGGAGTCGCCGAGGTTCTGAATAGCTCATTTTAATTTTAATTCCCACTTTATTCATTAAAAAATGCTTCAAAAGATTATCGTACCTGCCAGACAGTAGCTCCGCACTCGTATCCCATTCCGAAGGCCGAGTAGGAAGTGTAGTCGCCGATGTCAGTGGTGGGTGTGGCGCCGTAGGCATTAGTCGAGGCGAACTGTAAATGTAATTTTAATTAAGTTTTTCCTTAATTTTTTAAAATATTTTTTGTGCGCACGATGAAGAGTAGTAAAGATGCATTTTTTTGGTTTTTGTTCTCAGAATTATTTTTTATGCAGAAAGAAATAAAGAAGATAACTCACTCTGCTGCCAGTGACGCCATACGGGTGGTGGGGCGCGACGGTCTGACGGGCTGCACGCACGGGACCGCGAGAGATGAGATCTCCGTCCTCCTCTTCTTCCTGGGAATGGGAGGGTTACGGTAGGCAACTCTTCTTTTTCCATTTTATTCGCATCCTGCGACATGTGTAAACAACTTCCTTCCTATTTCTCTTAATAAAGTGTATAGAATTCGACTTCGACTCCATTTTCTGAATAGACAACGATGGACTTTGATGCTTCTCCGACTACACTACTCTCGAACTCCAATCGGATCATGGCGCCACGCGCTTTTTTATTCTTTTTCGTGCGTCACGGCCTAATCTTCCCAAGGTCGAAGTACTATCGCTGATAAAGGCTTATTGATGATAGCGGCCGAAAAAATGCCGGTCATGGAAATCAAAGGCCATGTTTATGGGAGAAAAGCGAAAGAAACCAACATCCTCATCTCCCTCCTTCTTCTCCTTCTTCTCCTTCTTCTCATCCTCCTTCTCTTCCTTCTGCAAATGAGATATGAGTTGATTGGGAGGAAGTGAATCTCTCACCTTCTCTCCCTCTTCCTTCTTCTCCTCCTCTTCCTTCTCAGGCGTGACGTCTTCCTTCTCCTCCTTCTTCTCCTCCTGGAATATCGATTCTCTCGTTCTATTCTAAACACTCTCTCAGGGGTTTCTGAGATTGAATTAGCCGCCGCTTCTTCTCTCTTCCCCTACAAGGAAGTGAGAAAATCTCGTGTTTTCTCAATAATCACGGCATCTTACGTAACGGAAGCAGTCTTATCATGGCAGCGCAAAACATATCCCCTACAGTATTCCCACTACCGTATCCCAACCAACTAATCTATCTACCGTACTCCACCTACAGTAACCAGAACTACCGTATCCCCGCCAAAGTCCATTTTCCGTACTAGTGCAACAGTAACCCGACTACAGCAACCCCACAACTAATCAGACTACCGTACTCCATCTACAGTAACCAAAACAATCGTAATCGCTCACATCATTGAGCAGATCGGCCATCAGCGATGCGGATCCCTTGCCGAACTTCTGCGAGGTGTTCGTCTTCCTCGCGAGGGCCGAGGAGCGAAGAGACTGCATCGTCATGAAGTTGGCGGGCTGGAAAGGGGTTATTAGTGGCTATTCAATGAAATTTGTCCAAAAATAGACGATTCTGGCTAAATTTGGGTTCAAAGAAATCGCAAAAGACACAAAAAGGATGGCTGGAATGGGGTTATTAGTGGCGTTCCTCCCAAAATTTGACACAGAAACGTCTTGAAATGGTCAATTTTTTAAGCCTAAATTGAAAAAATTCTCACCTGCATGACCCTCGATCCGGTCTCCTTCTTCTTCGGTTTCTCCTCGTTGATGTCGATGTTCTTGATCTTCTCAGAGAGAATTGCATCGATCTCATCCGATCGATCGGATTCGACTTCCTTCGCCGGAACCTGAAGAGTATTTGACATAATTTTAGATTTTTTATAATTTTGAGATTTTTTAGATGATAATTTAGAGACGATTATTCGATTATTTGTCCAAACGATACGCTTTTCACGCTTCCATTTAATAAATATTGATTAGAGTCAAATTGAGGCGCTTCTTTCTCGCAGAGAGAGAGGGAGCAATTGACAATGCCAAAAAGAATCTAAGCAATTTTTACGTTTCCACCTAATGCATTCCCTATGGTAGATCGCGCACGAATTGCAACCAAAATTCACTCGATTTCGTTTTTTTGGAGAGTTGCGGATGCGTAATCACCTCATCATCATACGGGAAGCCAATTACGATGGCGGGCTTGTGGATTCGAGGGGCCAGGTAGGGTTCAACTACTTTCCGGCATGGTCCCAGACGCCAACGAACGACTTGGGTACTATGGTCAGTAGGCAAGCTTCCAGGTTTTTGGCCAAAGGGGAAGGAGGCAGAATGACAATAAAATCGCCGTACGAGCCGACTCGAGGTAGACAGCGACAGGGGAGAAGGAATGGAGTTCATGGTTGTGGAGAGAAGGAAATCGTACTATTGAGGAGCTTGGCACTACTGAGATCGAGGCAGCGACGGGTGTCCTTATCAGCATTTTTTACGAGAAAAGGGCTCCAAAAACGCATCGATAAGGATTAAGCACCAGACATGATCATCGGATATGGTCACATCCCCATATTTGCGCGATATCCAATGCGAATGGTCATCGATGACGTCATCTGTATAGTCAGAATCGATAGAATTTCGAAACACTCCCGAATCTCGACTTCACGCACGCGCGCCTAATCAATTTGGCACTACAAACTTGTTTTGCCGCCGAAACGCGCGTGACAAACTTGACGAGAGAAACCCTTGGAGACCACAGAGATCATGCGGCGCACTATTTTGAGAGAAAACGGGATTCTGTGGGCGTTTTCAAAGGTTTCGAGAGCAAATTAGGCGAAAGAATGGTGAAAATAGGTGAAAATAGGCTGAAAATAGTAACAAACCTCGCGGGCAACGAGGCATTCTCCGTCCTTGCCGGACATGCTGCTTATTCTGGTGATTTTGAGTGAGGTAACGGCTCTGAAAGTGATCAATAAGTCTTTGAAAACGACCAGGAACAAGGCGCGAAACGCGTAGGAAGAAGCCCTACTCTGCGGACGCGAGAAATGGCAAGAAACGAGAGGGAAATAGACGAGGAAGTGGAGATTCTGACGCATCTGCGGCCTTTAAGAACGCATCCTGAGCTGGTTATGGGGCAAAATAGCTAAAACAATGAAGGAGGCGACGATACTGCACGCTTATGCTTTGGACAGGGACGGTTTTGCAGCCTTTAGAGTTCCAAACAGCAATGAAAAGCGAGAACGTTGTGAAACGTAAGAGAAAAATGAGGATGGTGAGCTGGTTTTGGCCCTCCTGGGTATACCAGAGGGGGAGAAGGGACACTCCTACTCTGACGAGCGCAAATATTGACCGATCGGGCAAAGAAGGCTCGATTCGCCTGTGCTCTCTTCTTGTGTGTGTGGTTGACTGGGGGAGAGAAGGGAGAGAGAGGAGAGGGAGTTAGGGGATCAATAGAACGCGCGCGCGTGACCGCGACGCGTCCCAGGCGGTCAGAGAGATGAGAGAAGAAGACGGGGGGAAGAGGGAGAGAGGAGGCAGAGAGGGAAACCTCGCGGGCTGAGAACCAACCAGGAAGTGGAAAGGGAAAGAGCGACGGGGGAATTGAAACGACGTTTCGAGGCGATTTGAGACGCTTCTTTCTCGCTGAGAGAGCAATTGGCAAGGCCGAAACCAATCCCGAAAGTTCGGAAAAGGACCGATTTACTGGATGTTTGTTATGAGGAAGTTGTAATGTGGAGAGGCGAAAAGTGGTTCGAGAGAGAGAGAGAGAGAGAGAGAGAGAGAGAGAGAGAGAGAGAGAGAGAGAGAGAGATCAAGTGAGCA
>LS498788.1:246447-267480 GCA_900490845.1 Pristionchus japonicus
GGGAGAAGAGGAGAGGGGAGGAGAGGGGAAGAGGACAGGGGAGGAGAGGGGGAAGGATAGGGGAGAGGAGGAGGGGGAGAGATTCTAGAAGGTTCCGTGGAGGGCCAGTCGATGGAGCACGCCGTAGGCGTGCGAAAGCGGCTGGTATCATATAATATCATATATCTTTCCCTCTGAATTATTAGAGCGCTTTCAACTCGAACTAGGTTACGGTAGCTCCCAAAGATTTTATTATACAAAGTCGTGAATATCGGAGAACAAATAGGATTGATCGGCACATGTGAAGTTGGAAAGAAGAATTGTTGGATTTCGAAAGTTTTTGACATCTTATTGACTTGGGCAGGTAAATTTGCAGAAATTTCAACAATTTCATCAGTAAACGTCCAAAAGTACGGGAGGATTCGCAAACACCGGCACTGATCTCAGAAGAGAACAATCGCCTCACTCTAACTCAATTTACACAAAATGCCAGAGCAGTCAAAGATGAGAGAGTGAGACAATTCCTCCCCAGTAGGGCACGTAATTGGAATCTCGTTGTGTGTGGGAAATTGAATAGGGGTGGTGGCGGAGTTCGCACATATGGGGGAACGGAGCGGGGAAGGAAAGAAAGGACGTCGCAAAAATAGGTCGAAGGAAGAGCGGGGACATGTGTTCTTCCCTCTCTCACTCCCCCTCTCAGAACTGACAACAACAGCTTCTCAGCATCCGATCATCTAGCCCAGTCAATGGGTTGGGTAGATCAGCGGACAAATAGGAAATGAATGTGAACCAATCGAGAGTGATAACCCTGTTGGACAAATAATAGAAGATTGAAACGTACGATCAAATGACGGTACAGTCGAGAGAAGATGGGGGCACAGAATGAAAGCATGCAATGCAGGACGATCAATGGGAAGGGTAATCTAAACACAGCCAATGGGAAGGATAGTAACAAAATCAATGCTTGGGCGTACAGTGATGAAGCATGAAATGGTGATCCTAGACGGAATGGAGGAATCCGACCTCTCCAATTCACATGTTCACTTGTTCTTGTCAACTGATGAAGTATGCAAATTGGAGAAGGTCGGGCCGTTGCATACAAGGTTTGTTCTGGAGGAGCTCACAGGGATGGGAAAAAGACCTGTGCTGATCTCAATAGGGAACAGTAGGTAATCGATGGAATGGAGACACATATCGGAAACAAAATCACGTTACAAAATACATAGGATAAATAGAGAATCTCACCACAGGATAAGAAGGGTAGGTGAAGAAGGACGTACTCATTCGAGAATGGGTGGCATAGGAATTGTAGTGGGGGAATCGGGAAGGGGTTGACAAATGTCGCAAGCTCCAGAAATGCGAATTATGCTCAAAGATGATGGAAAAGTGGTCTGATTCACAAAAATGCTCTAAAATCAAAGAGGAAAAGGTCAGTATTAAATATCAAGGGGCAAATATTATGAGATGGTTCGGGGTATGAAGAGAAAAGGTGATTATCTTGCATAATCCACAATCAAATCGAGCAAAGGTTAGACTGACAGGTTCAGTCCACTCAAAGAACGCTCTCACTGGAGAGACAGTGCGTAGGGTAGGAGAAATGAAAGAGGCATGAATTAAAAACGTTGTGGAATGGATGCACGATCGGAGGAGGGTGTAGATTAATCTTGGATGGAGGAAAGGGGATAGTATCTCATAATTCATGTAGAAAGAACACGAAGATGAGTAAAATGGAAAGTTGCAGGTACCAGAAGAAGGGTGAGAATATAACTATGCTTGGATACATAGGGATGAAGGGATACACTGACTCAAGGGAGTAGGGATTAGGTAATAATAGCATATCCTTGGTAGCAGTAAGTTTGTCAGACGGTAAGAATTAACATAAAATGCGTGAAATCGGGGAGTTGGAGAGAAACTGGGGATTGATTTCATTGCTTGGTAGCGTATGAATGTGGGGACAATAAAACTTGGGAGAAGGGAAAGGTAAATGTAGACGGTTGATTCGTTGAATATTGCGTAGAAGAAGGACGAACTATACTTAGTAGCATAGATCTACCATCGTTTCTGGATGTGGACTGTTGAGTTTTAGCAGAAGGGAGAGGTAATTCTCGATCTATGCTTGAAAACAGCGGCTATTTCATAATGTAAGAAATAATGGTGGAGTATGAGATGGAATGGGGAAAATGGGGGAGTTGTGGGTCTTAGAAGGGATAGTTAATAGAAGATCTATGCTTGAAGATGTAGCATAGGGATGAATGAATGGGCACTGCAGAGTCTTAGAAGAAGGGATCTCTCACAATTCACTGAGAAATGTAACGAAGAAACGGAGGAATTACAGAGCTTAGAAGATGTGGTGATCGATCTATGAAAAGAACATGACGATGTGTGAAATGGTAAGTTGTATGGGTGAGAATAGATGAGGGGCGAGGATTCTCGATCTATGCTTGATAGCAGCAGGTCTGTCCCCATGTCTTCTCAGTGGTCACAAGGTCGATCACTCCACTCTCCATCTTCTCCGTCTTCTGACCCATCGACTGCTGCATCAGGCGTCTGTAATTAGTCTAGTTAATTAATAAAATGAAAAAAAAAACAATTTATTCGAATAGGCAGAGTCCAGTAGACTCAGATGATCAAATGATAATTAACCAAAACTAATATTTAAAATTAATATTTAATTATTTTAGCAATTACTCTAGTCTGTCTGTACAACTTCTCTAAAAAATCTCTAATGTACAGTTTGGTACAGCCTCTGACTAGTTCGCAAAGGAGGCAGATCTCTGTTATCCTTTTTTACGATGCTGTATACTGACGGTACTCTTTGCATGGGGATCCATGTTTTTTCACTGAACGGCTACCAGAGCAATAAAGTTAGAACAACTTTGCTGAATGGTAGTACTTGTGCATTTAATGGCTGCGAACGTCTCTTGTTTGATAGTTGAACGAGAACATCACCGAATTCGAACAAAAGACATAGGGGAACACACTAGTGTTATTCTATTTCGGTCAGTGATCGCCTACAACACTACAGTAACGATCTAGAATACTGAGGAAAACAACCAGAGATCACTCTCAATCTCGTATTATCGTTGTCGGCGATAACCGTACAGTACAGAACGCATCAAAGTGATGTGACTGTCCACCTTCTGCTCTTTGAAGCGTATCATTACCAGTTACAATACCCATGAATGTTCGGGGAAACTGCAGCTCTCGATATTGGACGTTATGCAGCTGCAGTACTCGTACAAGTACGGTACATCCCGCGAGAATACGGTATCAATGCGCTTTACGAGACAGAGTGTGCTATTAAAGTACAGTACCTCGCAGTGAGAATGAACGCCTCGTTGATGCGTTGTCCAGTCTTGGCACTCGTCTCGAGGTAGGGAATCTGGTAGAACTGAAAAAGAAATATAATTTCAGAAAGGAAATCAAATTACGGATTATATCACGATTTTTTGATTCATTTCTCAAACAATATGAAGAGGAATCTCGATGATGTCACTATTTTAGTATAAATCTAACATCTGTGACCGTGTGACTGTGTATTTTCGTATCCAGAGATTCGTCAACTGTCCAAAATCCTCTCTCTAGAACCGGAAATCCCCCAGGATGATCTGGCACTCCACAATCAGCGCCCCCATTCCCTTTCCCATATCCATATTCGAAAATAGGAGGAAAGGACCGAAGTGTTCTTCAGGGATTGGGCAATTTCTTCTTGTTTTGAACACTTTCAGAACAATCATGCACCTCCTATTATGTTGTTGTCACTGCAAGCTACTGGGAATGAGATTTTTTCGATTTATTTTGAAGAGAAGAAACAGAAAATAATCTTCGCCATCTTCGTTAGATAATGTTTGTATTTTAGTTAACGTAACCCCAAAATAATCAACCTGGGCCAGTTCCTGTGCCTCCTTAATGGTGACTTTCCTCTGCGAGGCGAGATCGGACTTGTTGCCGATCAGAGTCACCTGAAGATCTCATTTGATTCATCAATCTATCAATGAAGTCGTTGTGCTATAATCAGAAGAAATAGTAGAGAAGTGTTCTCAAAACACTGAAACAAGAAATAAAAGCAGTGTTTTCTCACCATGACATTGTCCTTGGCGAAGTCCTTGATCTGACCGAGCCAGTTCTGCAATTTTGATGATCTTTTCAGTTCACAACAGAGGAATTCACAAGCAACGCAATCATGATGTCTTCACTCCGCATTTCTACTTTTCTATATGTTTCACGCAGCTTCACTGCCTAATTCGATTATTCCCGCTCGCAATTTTCGCATTAAATTATTCACAGTGTGAGATCCTTATTGTTGTGAGGCCTGCTTTCTTTTCTTAGAAGTAGTCAAGTTCTTTGTGAGGCCTCTTTCCCCGCTCTAATAACCTTATTATCGCACTATAGATGGACTGACGTAGGTTACTCTCCTCTCTACTTGTTATCTCATCTTCTCCTCGTATACAAAGCTTATTATACGAATCTCTCAATCTGGCTCTTCTCTGGGTGGTGAGAGAAGACGATAAACCACGCAGAATTGAGAGAGTCTGACGTCCTCAGACAGAACAGAAAAGACAGTCAAGGAGAAGATGTAATCGAATATGTTCTTGAGTGAACATCCAATTTAGTCTCTGCCTTCTCTCTCTGATGCGAAAAGAGCAAAGTTCTCGCGTCTCTTCATTCTTGTTCTCTATCCGGAGTGTAAGAGTATTCTGAATGAGAAGAAGAGAGGCTTTGCTCTTAGAGCATCACGAGAAGTACCCAGATGTGGCTACTTCAGAGTAGAGGAGAGAAGCAGACTGAGAATTCTAATGAGGCAGTAAATGTGGGAAATGACGACGTTGAACTTTTCTCTAGAAAGAGCAAATGTGACTGAATTTCAGCAGTAGTCCAGTCTAGTTTTGGGAACATCTGAAATCAATCTTCTGGAAGTTCTCTCTTCGGTTTCGAAATTCAATCCACTTTTCGTGGGTTCTGCACTATGATGCTCTCGAGGCATTCTCACGCTCAAGTGGGAGAGAGACTTCAAAAGGAAAGGAACGATGGTGGATGGTCTCCTCCTACTCCAGTATACTTCCCTATTCTACCCTCTTCGGGCCCTGCTAAATATATCTCCCCGTTGCGTTTTTTAAGATGGCTAAACGCAAGAGCATACATAATGTTCAGAGAGACTCGAATAAACCAATTACACCTGTTATCCGTGCAAATTTGCGAATTTTCAAGATTCAGCTCTCCGACATTCATATGCACTCTCTCCGATGTTCTCGAAGGAAATTCTTAATCATCTCTGCCACCAGTAGCGATAGGAAAGAGCATAAACCTTCATTGAGTGGGTGGAAACTCATTTCGACGTTCTTTTTTATGCCTACTATCAAGTTCGCATGCCAGTCATAATGAATAGGGCGAGCGTACTCTGTCTAATGAACTCATTTTGATGCTCTGGAGGTCTGAGTATCACACAGACAACTCTTTTATGGACATAATAAAAAAAGTGCAGAAGATATGGTGAAACATCCCCCGACCGTTCTCGAACGACAGCTTATTTGCTGGTCCTAATTTGAGTTTCCCTCTAATTTCCTCTACCCTAATTATCTAAAAAAATTATTCTTATTAAACGCTATTCAAATATTCTCAAACGATTGTCTATTGACCTGTCTCCTGTCTAGATGGAGCTGACTTTCATTTTGACTTACTCTCTCAAAGGTCCCTCGAAACTAGAAATATAAGCTTACTCTGATGTTCTCTAACGCTTGCCTATTGTCTCAACACCCGAATCACAATTCAACTCAATTTAAAGCGCTTGGAAACATCTGCATTCTTTTTTGGTGCTCACTCTGACAAAAAAATCGGCAATCAGAGCCTGAGATTAGGAGAAAAAAGAAAACGCACTCTGATGTTATCGAACGAGTATATAGTCGTGTCTAATTCGAGGACTGCCTCGCAATTTCCTTCTTTCTTCAAAGGACGCATCCTTTAGAAACATCCGACGGGTTTATTGAGTGCTTTCTCTGATGTTCTCGAACGACGGTTGTTCTTCTCATTTGATCTCCCCTCTCAAAGGTCCCTCGAAACTAGGAATACAAGCTTACTCTGATGTTCTCGAACGAGAGTCTGTTCGAGATGTCGAACACGAGGAGAAGGGCGTCCGCATCTCTGTAGTAGGCGGAAGTGACGGAACGGAAGCGTTCCTGGCCGGCTGTATCGAAGATCTGAACGAGAATTGATTTCATTTGTTAGGCTCTATAGATTAATGTTTGAGTATTTAATATTTTATCTACTAGCCGAGAGTATAGTAGCTAAATGGTGAAGATCTGAATGAAATTCATCAATTTTCTCGCTAATGAACTTCGTAGTTTAAGACTGGATCATTCTGAATGGCATTCATTGCATGCTCCCTGCACTATAGATAATAGCTATTATTGTCGAAAGTCTGAACATCGGGATACGCTAGTTTTCTTCTGACGTTGTTATAATGTTTGGCCTTTAGAATAGTAAGAGTTTGTCTGGTAACATTTATTATGATCTCGAGGAAGAAAGGAAGCTTTGATCTTCGATCAATCTATCCCTATGAATTTGTTTTCCACTGTCTACAACGGATATCGCTATCTTATCAAATCGTAGAGAGCTCCACTTCCCCTCCAACTAGTTCCTTCCTCTATTTCCTATCCGAGAGCAAAACATCTCCTATATTCGATTCTAATTGCATCGAAATTCAAGAGAGCAAGAGATTTGCGAAATGTTGTCACCTTCCCGAGAGAAAATAATTGGATAGAATCGAGATTCAGGCAAATTGCTCAAATTACTTGTCACAAGATTCGAAGTGCGCTAATTAGACTCTGGGAAAAGGCAAACAATGGCAATTAAAAGTTGAGTGTTATCTAATTTTGTTTTTAAAACAATACAAATAAAACAAACCTGAAGCTTGACTTGCTTCCCGTCAACAGGAATGATCTTGTTCTGAAAACAAAGTTGTTCTTTGATTTCTTTTCCGAGTTTGAAAAATGTGTTGCTCTGCTTTCCGCGTTCGAGATTACATTTGGAACGCCTTTCCCTCTCCCGGAATCCAATTTATTCCCATTCGTAATCGATCCCAAGATGGAAATGATGAAATCTCATTTGCATTCAATCTCGCGGATTACAAGGCTAATAGGCTAATGGAGGACTTATCCAATTTCCCTCATGGGTACGATTCCCGGACGTATTCATTGAATAAATTACTCCCTGGCAATATGCAGCGAAAACTGATTCTTCAATAGAAGACGCTTCTCCTATACAATTTCACATACTGGAAATCTTTAGGACAGGCGAGTACATCGAAACTCTAATGAAGGAAAGACCCTTGTACAACACGGGATTTCCTTACTCTGTAGTCGATTCCGACTGTGGAGATGAAGTTATTGTTGAGGAAAGTTCCGTCCTTGAAGCGAACTAGCACGCAAGTCTTGCCAGTGCAGGAATCACCCAGAAGCATCACCTGAATGGGAACATGAAATATTCGTTTTGTTGTTGGTATTTTCCCAAAACAGGAAGATTTATGCTGTCTGCAATCTATCCACATCATTCCTTGCGCCACAACATTTCATTTTTGTTCACCCCTTCTCGATTTATGTTAGTTCTTGCATGCAATTGCAAGCGAACAATGTTTTCAAATGGGTCTAGACACAGCAAAATCTCTGCCTAGACAAGATAATCCGAGCCCATTCATTCCCTGCTTTCCGCGAGATCCATCATATGAGACGTTTTTTGCCCAGACTATGATGCGATGTGGAGAATGAACTTCAAAACATGTTCAGTCAGCTGTATTCTTATCGAAATAGCGTTGGTCTTCAAGGCTGATCTCGTGACTGAGGATGATCCACTGCTCTTGTATTCAGAATCCCACTGCTTGCTCCGACCAACGATTCCAGCACTTCTAATTCCTCCCTCTCGTCTTTGCGTGAAAAGTCATGATGAATAAGTTGGCAATCGCTCAACTATGAAAGCTCAACTATCTTGGCCTGAGATTAACCTGTCACGAATTCCTTCCGTCCTTCTCTCACTCTTCTAAGGCATGCACCCATTCTCGAAGACAAGGATCTACTCATTACTAATGCTATTTCGGAGGTTAGAGCGAAGCAATAGAAAATACCCCTCGTCACTTCAATTCTAACAGACCTCTAGACGACCAAAGATGTAGGGAACGTCTAAAAACTTATTGAAAATCAGAGATCGAATGACTAATAAGATTGCTCAAAATAGACGTCATTTTCCCCATCTCGAGAAAGGAAATCTTTCTTTGTTGTTCTCTTCTTTCTCCGCACTTGTTTCTCCTCCTTTGTGTGCACGTCCCCAGAGACATCTCGTCTTCAGAACTAAAAACGGGCGAAAGGCGCCGAAAATCCGCAGCAAAAACGGCTGTAGATGATGTGGATGATGATTGTGAAGTGGGGGCACGAGGATTGATTGCATCTACTCGAGAGAGGGAGGGAAGATGATGGACTGAATGGGTGAAGGGCCCCCTTCAACCCCTTTCCTTCTTCTTAGATGCAAACAGAACAAGGCAAAGATGCTGCAAGGAGAGAAAGATGCAAGGGAAAGACGTAGGAGAGACGCGATGATTTATGAACAAAATTGGAGCAATTGGATGCTCATGCAAAGTGGGGATGACGACGTCAACTTGCGATGACGAAACGCATCTAAATTTGGCTAGGTGCGCACTTGATGTCATCCGGACATCGAATTCCTCGAATGCAAAACAAGTGAGTCTCAGAACCAAATGCTCAATGCACTGGTCAACAGTTCAAACAACTTATGCAAAATACTGATAAATTCCTGTGCGCGGCAGAAACTTTTGTCGGCACGCTGACTTTCATGCTTATCTTCTGCAAAATTTAATCCACTGTGACTGACAAGCAGCTAGGAAACTGGAAACTGACCGTGAAAGAGAAGTCCACAGGCACGTTGTTCATCGAGGATTTCTTGCGCGGCGGTCGGTCCATGCTGATGATGATGATGAGGTACTGTAAAAGAGGATACGGTGGATACGGTAATTGGCGTAAAGGGCAGGGATACGGTAGCTCGTCAAGGTGGACAACACGGGGCTGATAAGCGGAATCATCGAGCCTATTCATACGCGCTAACGAGAAGAGGAGACGAAGCACAAATTGGAAGTTTCCGTGTGTGTGGGAAGAGACGAGAGAAGAGAAAGTTGAAACACCCCCGACGAGTGAATGGACCTAATTTATCGTTCGGCGAGTAGCTTCATGAATGCAGGCGTGACACGCTAATGAAGCGCAAGGACTAAGTCGTCGAGTAGGAGGAGGAAAGGAAGGATCTAAAAGGGACGCGCGTGTTTTTCCTGCCGAGCAAAGAGGACGATAAGAGGAGGGTTCACAAAGAGGGAAAGGAGGGAAGGAGGGGGAATCTTCTTAAGGGGTGGAAGGGGGGGGGAGCTCTAGAGTGTCTGACTCAACCCCCTTCCACCCTTCACGCCGTCTCGCGAAGTTCAGGGCCTCTGAAGAATTCATGAGTATATAGAGGAGGGAGATGGCTTGTTCGCCTTCTGATGAACTTTTGCGGCTAGGAGGCGGGGAGATACGAAGAGGCCGTTACGAAAATCCGATGGGGTAGGGGTCTCGGAAATTGCATCCATCATTGGTGTGTAGCAGCCAACGTCATGCGGCGGGCCAAAATCACGTCTCGCTCTTGCCTCCTTTCCTCCTCCCGAGTGTGTGGCAGAGTCGGATTACCAGTATGACTTTGAGGAAGGAGACAAACAAGAGAGACACATGCACATTCACCACTCTCCATTTCACATCGACCAGCTTGCTGAAGGTCGTGAAGGACAGAGGGACGAGCAGGGAGGAGGACTTAGAGGAGGAGGAGGAGGAGAGGAAATGTCTCTCCAATCACAGCCCTCTTCGAAGTTGACGGGGGCGACGCGAGTCCGTCTCTTTCAAGAGCACAAAGAGGCCTCAACTCCCCGTCCGAGCATGCGGGACATTCGGGCCCATTCATCGCCGCGCGGGACTGTGCCTACTTTTCCGCCATTCTGCATCCCGGAAACAAAAAGGCGTCCCGAAACGACCGAATACTTTCACGTCTACACGTCGCATCCAACTAGAGGAGGCGAATTGGGAGGAAGAGGGGGACGAAGAGACCAATCCACTTTCACGCTTCTCCCATCCACTCCGCTTCCCGCCTCTCTACATCCCCACTCAACGTCCTTTTGAGCAGTTTTTGAAAAGAGAGAGAAAGAAAAGGGACATAATTGGGTGAAACAGTGTAGTTAAGCGGCGGGGGGGGGGGGGCGTTTGTTTCTGCTCCTGAGTGGGTCCCTCTACATCTCAAGGAGAGGGAGGCACGAGAGGGAGGTCGTCGCTGTTCATATGTGAGGGAAGAGGAGCACTATGGGGCATCTCACATATCCGTCCATAATAAGCAAGCAGAGTGGGTGGGCAATATCGCCATCTAAGATGCCCACAAACCGCCGGCTTCTATTCCTAGGTGATGCCGGGGGCTGGATCGCTATGGTTACTCTCAGCTAGAGCTGGTTGAGGTCTGAGATGTGAATGAATGAATGAAGGCGAGATGGCGAATGGTGAAGGCAAAAAGAGGGAACTTGATAACAAGACTGACTACAATAATGAGTCTACGACAGGCAAAAACGCCGGCCGCAGTCGGCGCTTTTTAGCTTCAGATTAGGAGTGCTTCGGGGCCTAACTGATTCGATCACGGGAAGAGGCAGAGTTGCGGGAGGGTAGAAGGAGGAAAGGAGGGAAATGAAGGGGTGGAGGGGCGCAGCTCTTACAAGCAGGGGCGAAAAACGGCAGGGGCAGTTTGTGCGTAGCTATGATACTTTTGCTTTTTTCTCCTCCTCCTCCTCCCCTCCATTTCTATTTCCCCCTTCCTCTCCCCGCCCTAAACGATCCTCATAAATCCGTGTGGTGCTTCTGACAGAACTGTGCGAGGGGAAAGGAAGGAATAGGAGGGAGGGAGGTGGATTGGAATGAAACGAGAAGGAGGCAGGCGAACGTACAGGGGATTGTTCCCCACTACAGGCGGATACGATTGAGCGCTGAGAGGATTGAGCTGATGATTGCATACGTCGAATACGGAAGGGGGAGTGAATGGACTTATGAAGTCGTCCCTAATGATACAGTAAGCCACCGAGGTGTACAAGATCAGTCACTGTTACAGTACACAGCTTTCGAGACAATCTTCTTCTCTCACAATTGTTACAATTAATCTCTCGGGGTCAGAAATGTGAACAACTGACAGTGTGCGAACGTAGGAAAGGGGGATAAGCGTAGGACGATGGGGAGGGAATCTGCTGTACCGGGGGGAAGGAGTCAACTACAAGTAAGGCGGAGAGAAAGGAGGAGGGGCGGAGACTTTTGGCTAGGTCTTAGCGAAACATCTATTGGCTGAAATGGAAAGAAGTGGCACAGGCGGGATCGATATTGATAACTGAACACAAATCTTAGATAGGGAAAGCTTTGGTCGGAATAACTTTGCGTGGAAAAAGGCGAGAAACTTTGGGTGCGAAAAAGAACAAGGAACAGGAACAAGAACGCGTCATCATTTGTAGCATAGGGTTAGCTGAGTGCATAGGGAACGTTGGTGTCTATTCCTTGAGAGTAGATAGTCATAGTTTCGTCGATTCCTTCGGTTTGAGTGGAATCGTTGAGGAAGTGACGATTGGAGGCGGAGTCGAGCCGGCCTCCTGGAAGGGAATGTGATTAGTGGGAGGAGCTTGAGTGGGGACTGGGGCACTTTTTTCTTGAAAGATCATTGATTTATTGATTACCTGAGCCAGTCCCTGTGGTTTGTTCGGCAGAGGGGGCCGATTGCGAGAGGGCGTTCTCTGTGGGCCTGAAGAAGGTCGGAACGATTAGCGAGCCGAGCAGGCCTAGAATAGCCCTGCCGCCTCAGGCAAAACAGATTATCGACGAATCTCACAAGCAATCGAGACGTTTCCCACACAATCCCGTGCCAATTGTGGGAAAGAGCGAGTGATGCGAGCAGAGCCTGTGATAAGGTTGCTGCAGTCTTTTCACTACTACAGTATTCTTGTGATGCTGTTCGAAAGGCCGGTCAGGTGGAAAGTTTGCGTATCCTCTGTCAAATACACCTGACTCGAGAGTACAGATGCGATTTCTCTAGAAAACACCCCCGGCGAAAAGGTGAGAGGCGCCTGACTAATTAGTCGGGTTTGAGAAGACTCTACTCATTCTTCATGTTCTTTCACTGCCCAGATTGATAAAGAGATCAAGGAAAATTGAGAGAGGGCTAACCAATTAGCCAAAGGCGAGTCTAATTAGACTGATTGGTACTCATCATGAAGTGTTTGCCACACCCACGCCTTTCTAAGTGTGCGGGGGCAGAATCAAGGGCCATCCTATCAATATTCACAAACCATCCGAGTGAGGGGCTGAGAGTGCACTAAAATATTTAAGGGATGCAAAACAGATCATGTCAACTATCTCAATCCGCTCACCCTCAATGGAGACGATCGAGCGATGGATTGGACCGGTGCTCAGTTGCGAAGTTACTGTGGAGATGATGGTCGATTGGGCAGCGACCATTTCGGGAGGCGGAGGATCCTCTCGACGAGATGAGGGAGAAGTGACGGAACGATCACGACCTGCAGTTATGACGTCATCATTGTCGATTTTTTTCTTGTAACTTGATGAGACATCTACAGTAATCCCTCATAATAACAGCTTTTTCCTTTCGTCTCTGTTTGAAGCATGTCATGCTGACAATTTGCTTTCTCGACTACCGTATCCCTTCTCTTCTTCGAACAAGAACTCGTATCAGTTGGTGCAAGCACAAAAACGATCGTAGGTTTGTAGGGAGAGGCAAAACACAAAAGGCAAAAACTTCTTGCCATTTGTAGGCTCGATGGCGGCAGTAGTCAGACCGCCCACGGCGATGTTGTAGCTGACGGGACGTGCCTGAAACGGGAGGAAATGATCAGACTGGACTTTTAAGTCTAGGGGTTAGGAAAGGGAAGTCTTAAGTCTATAGAGCTGTAATAGTCTATTTTTTATTGAAAGTATGATTCACTAATGAAAGATGCAGGGCGGTCAGAGTGAAGTGGGAACGATTAGACTGGACCTTATAAAGATTTACGATTGAGAAATGGTTGTCTTAACTGCGGGTCTGAGTTGAGTGGGAATGATCATTGCTAACTCTGCTAGGGACTCCGTTCTCATGCAATGTTCCCCTCTTAGCATATAGCGTGTGCCGTACAGAAATAGAGAGGAGAGCAGGAATAGCATAGTGATGGCAACAGGGTGTGCTCATTACGAATTGTTAGGTGATTCCGTAATCCTTCGAATCAGGGATGCATACCTTCTGTGGACCATGTCCAGAGGATCTTAGAGTAGGCGGAGGCGGTCGAAGGGGACGATCGAGTGAGCGAGAACCAGCATCGTCGTCGATTTCGTCGATAGAATCGAACTGAAAATGTAATAATAAATAAATTGATTTTATGAAATTAACAAAAGTAGGTTTTTAATACACAATTGGAAGGTTAACGAACCGAGCTGTCTCTACTTCCGTCCCTGAATCTCTCGTACTCCGTTGATCGATCGCCTCTCAGGGCGTTGAGTTGGTCGACCACCTCACTCAGGGAGGCCTGAATCTGAATTAGTATATCCAATCTTCAATCTTTTGTATCTTGATCAGCTGAGATAGACATCATTTCCGCTTGGGAAAACTTCTTGAACACTATCACGAGCTTCTTACGTCTTCTGATGTCATGCCTACTCGAAAACAAGGGGGAAAGACAAGCCAAGTACCTGGTGCTCCTCATTAGCGGCGGCGCGTGCCTCTGTGCGATCCGTGTACATGGAGCGCGTCATCATCGCTTCTGAAAGAGGGATTTTCAAAGGAAAAGAGTAACTAGGGGTTTAAAAGATTAAAACTAATTAATTGAATATCATTAGAAGAAATAATAAGCAACCTTCTCTGTTGTCCCTTGGTGTCGTTGGAGGCAGTGGAGCTGTGACTCGGGGACGACGAATGCCTGAATTTGCTTAATTATTAACTAATTTTGTATTTTTTCTCTGATACATTGCCCATGAAGAAGATCTCAAACGAACCGTTGTCACTGCTTCCAGACGAATTAGTGGAGTTGAATGTGGCGTTGGTGAATGTTTGTGGAGTGAGGGCGGGAGGATCACTGAATGAATTCGTTGAGATAGAATGATTTTTTTAAGAATCAAAAGACCCAAAGAAAATTGTAAAGGGACTCACTTCCTCCTAAAAGATCCGTGTGTATCAATCGATAGTGAGCTTCCACTGTTATTAGGAGCTCCAAACTCGTTCCTTCTTGCCATCTGAAACACGATTAACATTACAATTAAATGAACAACCTTATTTTTTCAATTTTTTATTATGAGTTTACTAAAATGAACTCAAACAAGTTACCTTCGAATGTCTAAATGATGCTGGAATTAATTAAGACGAGTAGCTTGTTACTCACCGCTCTCGTGAACGTGGTTCTTCCCCCAGTCGGGGTACTGTTCACTCTAGCAATTGGATGGTCGATGAGTAGATTGGTTCTTTCGGATCTCTCAGGCAGTGGAGAAGCAGTGACTGGTTGAGGAGACTGCTCTCGATAGAAGGGAGAACGATGGAAGAAGCGAGTCTCGTTCTGGAGCAGACTCTCCACAATCTGAAATTTGTTTGTTTTTAATTATAAAAAAATCGTTCCTGGTTCCATTGTTGTAGTTGTAGAACCGATCATCTCATTTTCGAAATATTCACGGATTTCGAACAGTTTTATAAGCAATAATAGTTATTGATAGATGTGCTTGAGTGATTTTCGATCTACTCTATTCGAAGTTGAACTAGAGTCATTACCGTAACCCCTTGACAGTAATCATCTGTCTCACCTTCGATCCCGTGACGTTATCAGTCTCGTTGCCGTTGCCGATGAGATTAGGGCCAAAGACGATGGCGAGATTACCCGCGCTCATCCTGCAAGAGTATTTATTCTTAATTCTCGATTGATTCATATTTTCGAAATTCATTATTTCGTTAAAAACCCCTGGGACTGACTACCAGATGTATTGATAAAATGTATCGTTCTTTCCGTGTCGGCTCGAACTTCACTCGTACTAGCGGAAAACATGGAGATGATTCATGCACGAACAAAGGGCCATCTATCCTTCTCACTTTTGCTAGTACGAAAGCTTTCTTGCCGTGTTTACGATAGTTAGAGAGCCGGAAGGCACGAGTGCCCTCCTCAATTTGCATGCTCTCCCGTTCTGAGTATACAGGGAGAGGGTATGATTGAGATTTCTTGGACTTGACTCTATCAAGAAACGCTTACATATTACTTTAATTCTTTTTCCATTCCACATGTATCCACGATGGTATCAAATGCATCAAAAGTCACAAGGCACTCACATCTGGCATCCCCTTTACACCTCTGATCAGCCATAAAACCATAAACCAGAGGGCTCAAGTTACTCTGCACAGCTTTTGGTCCTTTTGTTCTATCCAGAGGTTCCCGCCTAATATTTAAAAGAGCGGGAAGAGCGATTACTCGTTTCCCATGACGTCCACTTACATCGTGGAGCTCTCGTACTGTAGCAGTTCACACAAGAAGTTGACGAGATAGGCGAGATTGTTGTGGTAGGCGGGAGGGAGTTGAGCGAGGCACGACTCTATGAGGAGAAGACGTTCCTCTCCTTCGACTCTGAATAAAAATTTAATTTTAATAAATGGAACACCTATCGATAATCGATTGTCTTTTTTTAAATCGATTCCCAAGTTTCAGCAAATGAATGCTAATTACTGGTTGAATGACGAGGATAGGATGTAATCTAATACGAAAGGAGGAGGGAAGGTGAGATCGACGTACCTCGTAGCTGCGACCCAGTCGCCGTGCAGCCTGTTGGTGAGCAGCGGGTCGGGCAGCTCGCGGAGATAGCTGCAGAGAGAGGGGATTTACATAAAGAAATGAAAAAAGGTCTGTATTTAGGTCTGTGTGAGTGTAGTAGATTAGTTTATGGTATCTGTAAAATTAATTTGATTAATGAATTATTTCGTATCTATCTGAATTGGATGTTTTTTACTACTGAATTAATTAATTCTCATTACATAAGTGACGGAATGCCACTCTGCAGTTTTTTATTCATCCGACTTTTTATTGAAGATAGTTTACCCACCTCTTCAACACACTGCAAACCGAATGAGGATCCATCGCGAACGTATCCGTCCTATCATCCAGCATCTGTCCCGCATCGAAAGCTGCTTTGATGCGACGTATCTTCGTGTTGTTCCCGTTCACGCGGAAGACTCCTGCATTTAAATTATTTAATTAAATAGGTATTGTATAATGAAGGAAAGCCCGATGCATGTGTATCCGGCGATTGGATGATTCATCCCCAGCTGTGATACTAGTTTTGAGACAGGGTACAAATCTGAACCTCTTGTGATCCCTCTATACATTCTCACATCTCTTTCTTCTCGGCATGCAATTGGCACTCATAAAAAAGAGAGGGAGAGAGAGAGAGAGAAGGAACAGAAGGGATTCTTCTTCATCTCTCTCATTCCCACCAGGGGATGGATTATCTCTCCGCGCAATCATTCTACTCTCAGGTCATGCACAAGAGGGAGGTCGGCAAGGTTCCTTTGAAGGCACACAGAGGGGAGCTGTTTCTCACCACTTTTCATCATTTATTAAGGTGCACGGGGAGATGTCGTAAACGAGTTTCACGAAAAGGAGAAACTAATGCAGGCCTCTGTCCTTCCCTTACATAATATCTTAATTGCAATCATTATCTCTACTGTGGAGTCATATCCCAGAGGGCGTTCGGCAAGTTCCTTTAAAATAGAGAGCTCACCTCTCTCCTTCACCCAAGATGATGGATTATCTATCAGTGCTGTCATTATGTCTACTCGATGCCAGGGGTCATACAGTACTATTTTGAGGAAAAGATAGAGTGGTACTCCTACACCCTATACAACGCCATAAGAAGTTATGAAAATGAATCGGAATGGACCGTATTCCCTTTCCTTTAAGCACTATCAACTCTCACATCCTACCCCAGCGGGCATCCTTTGATTGTCCTTTACGGAAGAGAAACAAAGTTGTGCTTCTCACCACGCTCCTTCATCGCGGTCGCCCTCAGGATGGTGCAGCACTTCTCCAACACGACGGAGATGGGCCGATTCGCATGGCGAAGATGCTCCTCGAGATCGACCCCGAACATCGGTCGAGGACGGGCGTTTGCTAGAATTTAGAGCATTAAAAACGCAATCAGGGAGTCAAAATGAGCGTGAAAACGCAAAAAAAAATCTCGAATTGACGTATTGGATTAATACTAGTTTAAATTCTAATTGGAGATATGTTGAGTGAATGTCAGATAACTGACAGCTAAGTCGCAATAAAGTAGTAGGCTGAATCAGTTTCCATCTCATTCGAATTGTATAAAGATGAGGCAAACGCTTACTGATGTTATGAATTATGAATGAAGGGTGGGTTTCTTTCAAAGAGCCGTATTCTATACCTATTTCCGCCAACAACAGTTCTTCGTTCTGGATGAAACACATTTTAAAGCATTGGATACATTTTATTTAAGCACAGCTCTGTTTATTCTGTATCTAATTAGCTCATCGAATATCTCGAAAGTGATATCTCTAATCGAGTAATCAATCAAGCTATGCTGCTAACTTCCACCACATCAACAAATCGGCTAAATGCCATGCACATGTCTAATCGCGTCAGCAAAAGTTCGATTGATAGGTAGTCTATTAGCTATCTGTCTTCATGTCAAGTTCCTCACGTACCGTAATCTAAATACCGTAACTCCAAGAATACGGTGGACTAACCAATGTCTCTCCTAATCTCGGGCAGAATGTTCTCGAAAGTCCTCAGAGCGAATCGGTGATATTCGAGAAGTTCCTCGGCATAAGCGGCAAAGACGAGTGCAATTTCTTGCTCCTTAGCAGCAAGAGTGAAGATATCAGTGATGGTTGAATCCTGAAACCTCTTTTTTTTATATTTCCACCTCTCCAAACCTATTCAAACACCTTATGATTCATCATATCCCTTTCAACGTTTCAAAAGTAACAAAACACCTCGTGATTGGAGCTTAGTTACATTGTTGTGTCAAAAAGGTTTCAATAGCATACAAAGGCTTAACATCCTCTCCCTCTTCTCTCTGAGCCAAAACTCGCCTTCAAACTCTCCAATTTAGAGAGATTAGTGTCGAATTCCTCTTGTAATTCGCTCTGCCGACCTTCGTCATGCTGCTTGGCGTTGAGTGCCTGCAAATAAATAATTAAATAATTAAAAATGAATAAACCCGATCCTAAACCTTCTTACTACTCAGTACTTCACGTGATAACAATGTCAAATAATACAATCAATAACTAGCACAAACACCGTGAAGGGTCGTTTTCGTTTCCCACTAAGTGCCATAAATTCCTAGCTTGACTATACGAAGGCAGTTGCCACTCCGGGACTCCTCCTCTGACACACCCCACTCAATCGGGTTGAAGTGCTATTATGCTCCCCAAAGAGGGCGAAACTTCATTTAGAGTCCATTACTATTTGGGAGTGATTGCTTGAGCTTCGGTCTTGCTCTTCTAATAACTCTCTTTTGTCAGCGAGATAGTGCGCGAAAACGAGAGAGTCAGAGAAAGAAATCAGTACTCGATTGCCACCGACCTTTCTAGCGATGTCGACATCTACTGTGGTGTGAGTCAGGCGCTCCTTCGATTTGTTGAGAGCCTAGAAGGAGATAATGAAACACCGATCGTCTTTGGCATTCCTCAAGTGCCAAAACAATGGAGAACGTTCTCTGTACATGAATGAGTGTGTGCCTGTACTATCAATGGAACTAGGTCAGTGTCCTTTGATAAACCGAAGTGATGCTAGCGTATGGGTGCATGGAGATTGCTATCGATAACAGATTCCGACTCTGTTCTTTCTGTATAGAATAGGCAGAGCTAGAAAGATCGGGGTATTGAGAGAGGTTCTATGGGGCTTCAATGACACTTTCACTAACCTTATCCATCTCCAGATATCGACCCATCCCTTCGATCACTCGCTTCTCTGTGTTCATTTCGGCACGGACCTGAGATATATTGAATATTGAAGATCAAAGATCAATGAATGATTCATCCAAACTTATTCTAAAATCAGCTGATGGCATTTCCCCCTACTACTTCAGGCGATTGGGAAGCCATCCACTCTCAATAAACTGATTCTGGGTAGTGAGAAAAGCTTCTGAAGTGCTGAATAACTAACGAAGCCCATCAGTAAATTTGATTATCGAATCGTTATCACTTACCCGCTCATCCATTACCGTGTTGAGGGCACCGCTCATCGAGTCCAGAACCTGGGAAAGGGAAGTTACTGACAGAATATATCCATTTTGACTCATTTACCACTTTCTATTACTAATTTCACTTGACGAGAGATCAGGGGAAAGTGAGAGAGTCAGAGAAAACGTCGAAAAAAGGGAAAGTGTCGGGTTCCCTCAAGGCGGAATTCGCATGCTTGCACAAACAACAGCGGATCTCCTCTAAACGAGGCTACTTTGTGTGAGGACAGCTTATTTGGGGAGTAATCACTCTCTGCAAGGATCTGAGAGGAGAGAAAGCATAAAAAAGTTGGAGATCGAGGCTAATTTTGAGTAATCACTCCAATTTCCTCGTACAAGATCAAATAGGCGAGAGATCAAGGAAATTGGGAGAGCAGGGCTAATTTTGGGCTGATTAGTACCTTGTACAAGCAGGTGGAACCGTTGAGTCGAAGTTCCTTTGCGTCGGCCGCGAGATCAGATGCCATTACGTACTCGTCACACTTCTTCTGGAAATGAAGGCATTTCGAAACCGTTAGTCATAATCATTTCTCAAGAGAACGGTCATTTTCCAGTGATTTGGACCTCACAATCGATGAATTACAATGTGATTTGGGGAAAAGAATTCGAAACGAACCTTGCGTTTCTCCGGTACTTCCTCCTTGAGACCTGTCTTCATGCATGACGAAAGATTCTTCCTGAGAAGGGACATCTTTAGTTGTAAACAACGAGCAAATCGTACCTATACACGTTGATTGAAGCGATTATCTTCTGGTTTCTCTGGTCAATACCCGATACGGAGGCGAGTTCGTCGCGTTTCTCTGATCTGTAATGGATCAATAAATCAATAAATCGGTAAATCGATATTTCTAGAGATCACTAAGATCATAGTCTGTACTAATCAATCGATACTCTGATAGCAATCGTCCATTTATCGACTTTTCGGCCTAACTAAGACATACACGCCGATCGATAATCCGATAACAATCGATCATTCTCCCTTTCTCGGCTCCACTAAGAAACAGTATCAATCAATCGATCATCTCTCTCGATCATCCTCCCATTTCGCTTTTCCGTTTGCATTATCGCCTCGTCTCTATGATTGGCGCCGCAATGAGTCATCCGTATCAGATTCGAAATTTTGGCGAGAGAACCCCGGTTGTTCGCTCTCTCTCGCTCGAAAACATGCCTTCGAGCCGTTTCTGTGAGCTCTTTTCACAATACACGCCCTTTGGTAGGTCAGAGGAGCCGAGAAAGTGTGCGAAAGAGGGAGAGTAACTACGTCCTGAGTCAGCTCGAAACGGGGCGCCAAAACACTCAGTCACAAGCGAGAGGGGGCAAGCTAACGTAAACAGGACACTCACAGGCCGAGGTTCGTCTTCATGCGGCCAATCTTCTGCCGAATCGCCTTGTTCGTCTTCTCCATTCTGCCGGTTGTTGTTGTCTCGGCCAGGCCGCTAGCGCATCCCCTGAAGTGATCGGATGAGAGAGATCAGAGGGGCAATCGAGGGGGGGAAGCAACGATCGAAGCGCATACGGAGGGGATTAGCCACGGGGAATCGTAAGGAACCAGAGGGGATGAAACCATGAAATGGACCGAGTGGTGAGGAACCCACTGGCCGATCGTCTGTTTGCGGGGTGTTGCTAACAAGTAGTTGCATAAATGAGGGTGAAAACTAGGAGAAGAGAAGGACGCGCATATTTGTATAGCAGAGGAGAGGGGCGAATAGTGGGAGAGGAGGGACGGAGGGCAGAGTGG